>RJWM01014693.1:0-49826 GCA_004363535.1 Dasyprocta punctata | reverse complement strand
GAGAGAGAGAGACTCCCTATGTAATTTAGACTGGCCTTAAACTCTGCAATCCTCTTGCCTCAGCCTCCGAGTGCTGGGATTATACATGTGTGCCATCACGCTAGGCAGGTTCTTTTTAATTCTTTTAGTCTTTCTATTTTGTCATCTGAAAGAATCTTGAACTTGCTTGATCAAGTATTCTGTCTTTAAGAATTTTTATGAATATATTCAACTAAAATGGTTTTCATTTTTAATTTATATTTTGAGTTATTTTAAACATTAGCTAATATGATTAGCCTTGAGTCATATTTGTTTTACTGTTGTTTCAAGGGGAAATATACTTAACTACAAATACTAATCTAACATTATTGAGTACTTCCTGTAGGCCAGGGCACTATACTAAACTACATGTATTACATTTTGCATCCTGACCCTTATGAGGATAGGTACTGTTAGGTGTGTATCACAGATGAGGAAACTGAGGCACAGAGAAAGCAAGACACTTGCCCAAGTTCACATAGCTAGGAAAAATAGCAACATGAACCTAGGAAGACAAGCTCCAAGTACTAATCCTTTCAACTCTGGTACTACACTGTCCATCTGGGATTTTTTATTTCTTGCGTAGCTGCTGCCACTGAGCGCCAGATTTTTAAAATTCAGTAACAATATTGATGTCTACTGTGTCAAGTGCGTGGGAGGGTCCCTTATCTAGTGGAACTGTGCAAAGTATAGTAGCAGATGTGTGCAGAGAAATGCCCTGGTGCTCCACCTACTGTCCAAAACCTCACTTTCCCTGGCGCTCTCACAACCTTTTTTTTTTTTTCCCTCCCACAACTCTTGTTGCTTTATTTCAACTTTTAAATAACATATAATAAACTTTTATAAAACTAAATTTATTTTCCTTCTAGGTAGGATGTTACAGGTTTCTTACCAGCCACAGAAACAAGGTAGGAGGCATCCATGATGTCAATTCCCAATGTTTTGGCTCTGGCAACGAGGTGAAAAGTAGGGATGAAATATGCCAACTGACTGAGGAGAAAAGACCAGGTAAATATGCAGAAGAAAGGATTCCTTAAGAGAGAAATGTCAAAGAGTTTTTGTTTGCAGCTCCATGAAATAGACTTTTGCTTACAATTTTCTTCATTAGGCCCATTGTTGAACTCTTCACTTTGATTTTGTGAAACTGTAAAAGTTCTATCAGGTTGTCCAGCTTTCTGCATAATACTATCCTTGATGAAAAACTCTTTTGTCTCATTACAGTATGATGTTTCTGTCCCACACAGTACCTGTGGACCACTTGTAGACAAACTGCTAACTTTAATACCAGAATTGTTCTCACTTTTGACATGGATAGGTCTTAAAAGCATACTGGAAGGCACCAAATTCAATGCAATAGCTCCAAATAATATAAGCGCACCTAAATAGGAGAGAAATTGGGAAATTAAAAAGAACTTTTCCATTCATAATACTTTGCTCTCATAGTCTTAGAAGAGACCTCACTACATGGAGCAATAATTGTTGAAAACACTATTTTGCCTCCCATTTGAAATGAAAACATTTAAGCCTCTTGTCAGTTGTATACACTGCTATATTCATGTCCTTTGAAGATAGAAAACCACAAAGCTGCGCCAATAGATGGGAGGGAAGGAGAGGTGTTTATTTTTGCTAAATGGAACAAATAGGTATTTCTTGAGGAGTAGGTATTTTAAATTTTAAATGGTAGAGAACTAGTTTTTTAAATAAGAATTTTAAATATCCTGAAGTGACAGTTTAGATTTATATATAGTTAAATGACACGAATTATTTAGAAACAACTTTGGAAAAGAGGACAGTCTTGGGCTGGGGATTTAGCTCAGCAGCATAAGCATCTGCCTGGCAATCATGAGGTTGTGAGTTCAATCCCCCTTACCAAAAAAAAAAAAAAAAAAAAGTGTGGAGATTCCCGTGCCTAAGGAAAAGAGGACAGTCTTTCATACTGTGGCATTTTAAACTTTTTCTTTGAAGGAATACAGATGCTAGTCTTGCTTTTAAAGTTGAGGAGTTGCTTGATTTCAGCACATTTTACCAATGCTGTTACTTGTTTATGGTACTTATAAAAAATGAATGTTAGGTTCTGCTGTCCATCTTAGTTTGTTGGTCCCATTCAGCATGAGACTACTGAATAGATTTACTTGGAAAAGAGTACAGAATTGCAATGTAGATAGAGGCATATGGCCAGGAATATAGCTAAGTGGTATACCGCCTGCCCAGCCAGCGCAAGGTCCTGAGTTTGGGTCCCGAAACAAAAAAACAAAAAACAAATAAAAAAGCATATGGTTACACATATACATATGCAGTATATACATATTTTTCATTAAAGATTAAACTTGGGTTGTTTTCAAATACAAAGATTATGGCCTGAGTGACTTTGTGAAAATTCATAGTTGATAAGATTAATAGAATTCTTTTTACCTAAGTTTTTTTGGTAGTTTCATCTGTTTTCAGGTGGGAGAGGAATTTTTAAAAATGCAGATAATTTTTTTAAAAATGCAGATAACTTTTTTAAAATATGAAAAGTGAGCCAGAAGTGTAATCCATGCTCTTGGGAGGCTAAGGCAGAAAGATTCCTGCAAGTTTGAGGCCAACCTGGGCTACATAGTGAGTTGTGAACTATATAGCAAGACCCTGTCTCAATAAAAACCAAAAAACATTAAAAGTGAATTTCTTGGTGGGAAGGGGGAGGGGCCTGTTTCTCCAGGGGTTAACACTATCACAGCAAGGATGTTTATATAAACACAGAGTGGTCACCATCTCTGATACTGTACTCTTTTTTTTTTTTTTTTTTTTTTTTTTTTTGTGGCACCGGGGATCGAGCTCACAACCTCGTGCCTGCCTGACAGGCCCGTAAGCCGCTGAGCCAAACTCCCGGCCCTGGTTTTTTGAGGCAGGGTCGCACTGTGTAGCTCAGCCCGGCCTTACACTCGCGTCGTAGCCCAAGCCCGCCTCGAACTCACAACGCTCCGCCTACCTCAGCCTCGGAGTGCTGGGATTAAAGGCGTGCGCCACCACGCCCGGCCAGATACTGTACTCTTATGAATTCCGAGTTCCTTGTATGAACTGGCAAATCCTATTTGTCCTTCAGGATCTCTCTTGTGATGTAATTTCCAAGGAAAAGGAACATACTTACTTTAGATAGCATGCTCATTTCCTCTCTAACACACAATACCTTTTAAGTTTTTGTTGGTGTTTTTATCCTGCCATGGCAATACCTTTTGAAATTGGTTGCTCTGAGAATCTTCATTTCTAGTCATTAAAGGGAGAGCGGAACATTAAATCTTGAAGAGGTGGTAGTTTAGAAATTTAGATTGACTCACCTGTCCAGTCATAAAGATCTATCAGGAATTTTGTAAAGGGGGCCAATAGAAATGTCAGTCCCATCCCAGAACGGGCAATAGCAGTAGCAAGCGCCAGTCGTTTTTTGAAGTATTTGGTAGTTACCACAGCAGCTACTTGGTACAAGAATGCAGAACCCAAACCTAAAAGAAAATAGTTTTGGATTATTTTTATATTAGATGGTTTGGTACCAGATGAGATATTCTGGATCTGCGATAACTGGGTGTTTTGGACCCATAAGGAGTTGAAGGGAAAGTTCCTGTTCCATCTTTTATAGTCATCTGTTTATAGAGTACTTACCAGGTAAAAGTCCCATGGTTACACAAAGAAAGGGAATGCTTGTAGCCCAGCTGCTGATCAGATAGCCACCGGCAACAAGTAATGTCCCAAGAATGGAGGTAGCTTTCTCTCCAAGCATTTCACAAATAATAGCAGCCAGGGGACCTTAGGGAGAAGAAAGGCAGCTGCAAGGTAGATGTTCTCTGGCATTCTTTAACCTCTGATACATGATTTAAATAAATGACTGAAGGAAAATAAGAGGATTTCAGTGTGGAGTACTGTATGTATATCTTTCAAAAACAAGTGGTTTTACTAGGTTTCTTATTACTAGACACAATATTTTGCTTTTTTTTTTTTTTTTTGCGGCACCGGGGATTGAACTCACAACCTCGCGCCTGCCAGAGCAGGTGCTTAAGGCACTGAGCCAAACTCCCAGCCCTAGTTTTTTGAGGCAGGGTCGCACTATGTAGCTCAGGCTGGCCTTACGCTCGCGTTGTAGCCCAAGCCCGCCTCGAACTCACAACGCTCCGCCTACCTCAGCCTCCCGAGTGCTGGGATTAAAGGCGTGCGCCACCACGCCCGGCTATTTTGCTTTTTAGAGTTAAAAAAATCAAAGGTCATAAGATGATTTGGAGAGAAATACTGAAAATACATTATAGAAACTCTGAAAAATGGGATCGTACTAGTGGCCTTTGACTAGTACAAAGTCAGATTACTAATCTCTACCATATTATAGTGTCAACTAAAATTAGTATAAGAAAAATTGATTCTGTTCTGTTTTGAATGTGATTAAATGATTAGAACTTTTAATGGTCTGACTTTCAGGTAAATGGTCTGGCTTGTTGGTCTTGTAGTAAGGTTTTACCAGACAAGTAAGAAACTATGAGCCGGGGATGGTGGTGCACACCCTTAATTCCAGCACTCAGAGTCCAAAGCTGAGGTGGAAGGATCACCTTAAATTGAAGGCCAGCCTGAATACATAGAACCTGCTTTTGAATCATGAAATTAAATAGCTAAGTATTTCAATTTTCTTTGTTTGAATCCTTATTTTCCCAATTTAGATACCAAGTCAAATAGAAGATAGGCATTGTAATTCCTTACTTTCTTGGCATTATATATTAGTGCATATTCAGAAACGAACCTATTACCAATGCCCTTTGTGGACCTTCTCCATGGACAGCAAGTTTATTGCCAACTTTATACCTGCAAAAAAACGAAGCGATGACATGATGGAGCCAATCCAACCAATTTGCTCAGAGGTACCTTCAAACTCTTCTTGAAATACCACAAAAAAAATGGCAAAAGTCTTGGTCATCCCCATCACAAACACATTTACCTAAATCAAAGCAGACCAGAGTCCAATCAGGTGCTGAGCAAACCTAGTACAAAAGAGGCTACAGCTGTTCGAGGTTGTGTTGCTCCAGCTCACTAGTATATACCAGTTTGCTTTATTGATGGCTCCTCATTTGCTGGTGGTGGCAGGTCATCCTTTTTGGAGTAGCTAAGCATAGTACAGGAAAGTGACTTATTTAATCCTCATTTTGATGCTTTAGAATAGGTGTGTCAGTGCTAAGTACTGTGTGAGAGAACAAAGTTTAGAGAGAAAAAATATTAAGATAGGCTGAGACTTGTATGCAGATAGATTGACTTGAAACAGCCCATGACTCCACTGGCTTGTTACTGTAGCATTTGTTAAGGTCAGCTCTTCCAGTTAACTATGTGGGAGAAAGCCTTTGTCTTAAAAAGGAGAAATTATTCTTGTCAGTTCTTAGACTAGCTTTAATTTAACTCTGCTCTTGAGCTGAGTATCCTTCACTTGATACCTGACTAGAGTGGCCATGTAATTTGTCATCCAAATTGGGATACTCTTGAGAACATAAGAGAATTCTTAGTTCTGCCAAGACAGTAAGGGTTAACAGGATTTTTGGTAATCTGGGCCCTATGCCTTGTCTTTTACCCCAGTCTTTGTCCTACTTAACCTTTGTTGCCTACTTCTTGCACTCCTTTCCATTCGAAGAACTGTTCCTTTTCAACTCAGTTTTCATTCTATGAAGTCTTAACTTCTGCTTCTCAGGATTCTAATAAGCTTGGCTAATCCTCTTTTATTTGACAGCGAGACTTCCCTACAGGATTGGGGATGGGGGAGGTAAGGGAAGCCAAGACTTAAGGGAAACATAGCCAGGGTCTATACTCACACTCAATATGCAGAAGCTAACTTGTGTTCACTCTGACTCCAGGTGTTCACCCTTTCTTTTCCTTGTTTTACTAGCCTTGGCTTTTCAAGGCCACCTTCCCTAACAGAGAATCGCTAGACATTGTTAAGCACCACAGGACCCTGTGTTGCCTTTTACTGATTTCCCCTGGTCTGCCCACCTGGTATTTTCTCCTGTGGTTCTGTAATCATTTTACTAAATGCTGTACATGCTTTGTGGACAGTCGTTTTACTCCTAAGGTTTTAATTACCCCTCACATACTCACGATGGTGCTCTTTCAAATATAGGTCTACTGTCAGCCAGACTTGGCTTGCTTTGCAACCTGGCTCAGCTTCCCAGTACAGTGACTTGGATACCTTGAGCAAGCCACTTCATAGAGGTTCAGCTTCCTCTTTTGTGAAGCGAAGCTAATGAAAATGTTAACTAGCATATAGGTATGTGTAGGTCAATTTAGAAATTTTTGGGAAAGTACTTAATACTTGCCACTTAACTAATTAAATATGATTTTATTATCTTGTGGTTTCATTCTTCCCCAAGAGCTTGAACTCATAACTGTCTGCCTTCTCTTTCTAACCCTGATCAACTTGTCCAGTCTTGAACTTACCTTTCTATTACTCTATGTCTTCTTTTTTCACTTTTTTTGAGGGGGATTGGTACTATCTAGCCATCACAGTCAGAAACTTACTTCCTTTTAGATACCTCCTATCAGCTCCCGTTTTTGAAATAATCAACAAGGTTTTCCCCTCTTTTATCACCATCACTAGACTAATTTCAGAATAGTATTATTTCTCATGTGGCGGCAAGGTACTAAGAATCAGTGGTGATGCTTAGAGGTTGCAAAAGTTGAGAAAGGAAATCCCTTAAATGTATTTTTTCATTCTGATTTTATCTGATTTGATAAATAGTACAAAACTTTCCTTATTTAGGAAGAACATCGTTATGGGCACCAGGGCTTATATAGTCAAAACTGAAAAGGATACTTTATCAAGCCCCCTCATTCAGGTAATTTATGACTGATTTTCCTCTAAGAGGTTATCAGGAAATTAAGCTAGAAAATATATACAAATCTCAAATGACCTAGACTGTCTATAACTTTAAAATACAAGTCTGTTATTGCCTTAATTAAGGGCATTATTGTTCTCAGCTGGATTATTACAGCATTCCTCCAATGGATCTCCCTGCTTCAAGACATAACCCTCACTATTATTCACCCAGCACCCAGAACTGTTTCTGAAATACAAATTCGATCCTGTCACTCCCCTATTCTCATTGACACATCATCTCAAGATGTCTTAGATGTTCTTAGCATGTCATACAAGGCCCTTGATTTTCCCCTTATTTATTCATAAATATGCCTAACATTTCATCCATCCACTAACAGGTAGTTACTGAGTGCCTGTGTACCAGGCTGAACATATGGGCTGGGAGTGGTGAGGTGAGCAATGCAGATGTGGTCCTTGCCTTAAGGAACATTCAGTCCAATGAGAGACTGAACCCAGAAAAGTTATATAAATACGTAGCAATAAAGTGGGGGTTAAGTTAGAAATGTAATCTCACCTTCTTAAATAGGAAGCCCCCAAAGCACCTTCAGTTATTTCTCATTTACTTTTTCAGAAGCTGAGGTATTGAAAAAATATCCATGACTTACACAGAAATAAAAGCATAGTCCTCTATAAGGAACAACATTACCACTGTAAGCATTTGTCCCTAAATTCACTGTTAAGATCTTGATATTGCTTTAATAAAAATGGCCATTATTTATTAATCTGATCACTAGAGAGTTTTTCTTACCAGCCCACTAAACTGATCAATAGTTTCTTATTCACAGATAACAAAGAGTGATTCCTAGGGAGACAGGAGAACAAGAGACGCTTACTAATATCTTTAGCTCTGCAATGCGTATTTGGGAGGTGGCCAAGGGAGGAAGTGCCCCCAGAATTCAGACATCCTTATTTCCCTAAGAGTAATATTTTTTAGGGTAGTGGTGGTGGATGAGGGAGGGGAGGGTTCTACATGTATTGGTAATGAAGCTAATGTTAATCAAATAGTGCTCTATTAGGTAAATCCTTCCTGTTTTCCCCTTGTCTGTCTCTAGGGAGGAGGAGAATATTTTCCCACCTTCAAATTTTAGCGCTGTATGATGTAAAGTGATCATCAGGACCTATGATCTTATCACTATGGGCTACTTACTGCAGGGCTGAGCAAGGAAGGAGCATCAGAAGGAAAAGGCTGTTTTTCTGAGTGCATCTCAAAGTTAAGAGCACATTTGGAACACTCAAAAGCTTTGGAGCTAGTACCATTTGGCACATGGTTGTCTGGGGACACAGCAGTTGCAGTATTCTGGAATGGGCATGTGAATGATGCACATCACTGTCTCACACATCAACCCCAAGAGTGTCCAGAAGGATGAGAGAAAGAAGTTGTAAGACGGGGAAAGTTGGGCATGGAAACACAGGCCTGTAATACCAGTACTCGGGCTGAGGCAGGAGGATCGCTGAGTCTAGCTGGAGAGAGAGCTCCCCATACCATCTCAGTAATACATATATATGACTGACCTGGACACTTTAGCACTAGTTAAAAGTGTGATTATTCCTAAATTCTAATTGCCAAGGAGCCAGGACAGAGCTACTGATCATGACTAGAACATTCACCAGGTATAAGAGGGTTTGAAGAAGAGTAAAGTACTGCACTGGAACATTTTTGTTTTCAATCAAGGGGACATTTCAGCTTTCTCCTGGGCTCAACATGAGCCTCTGACATTAGCAGTTATGGGGGTTTCTGGCCCCTGCCCACACAAATACTAAGGATTTCCTAAGTGATGTTGCTAGGCTGCTCTGAGCCTTTCCCTATAGAGCCTAGGCAGTTGGAAGGGGAAAATACTTACCAGGAAAAAGTGAAAGACAATCATCCATCCCCATCCTCCATCCAGGGTTTGATTATAAGGTTGGGTCTTCCCTGCTGTCTTCGGCATGATGTTTTGTGTTTTAATCACACAGAAGATCCCTATGATGGATCCAAGACATAGCTGAATCTGTTGTCGAGAAACCGATCTAAACTTTTAAACTTCCTTTTTCTCTGTGGTGTAAACCCACTTATACTGTAATTTTCCCCCATACCCCTAATTATTGTGACGTCTCCCTGAAACAACTAAAGAGTTAACTGCAGGGCATGTTTGTGAAATGGCCACAACACTAACATTTAGGATTCTTTCCTTCTCAAATCCCCAGAACTTCAAGCCAGTTCTAGGGAAAAATGTGTCTTGGCGAACTCTAGAGTATAGAGAAATAAGGGAGAAAAACCTTGGGTTTAGTCCTTTACAAAGTACTTGCTAAACTGTAGCTATTCTAAGGAGCTGAATAGACAATAACATATGCAATACCTGTTTCTTAAATGGATTCCAGATTAGAAAAGATGGGAAGGACAGTTGGGGAAACCAGAATATCAACTATGTAATAGAGTGTGCTGTACTGAGGTTAAATCTCTTGGGTAGAAATGGTGGTCTTACAGTTCTGAGGAAACTTGTTTAGAAATGCTAAGGTATTCAGCAGTGAAGTGTCAGAAGTGTCTGCTACCTTCTTTCTCACTGTGTAAAATACTATATATATGAAAATGTAAATGTTCTGAGAAAGGGGTGCAGCATTCACTATCCCCCACTGTCAGCTTGAAGGCAGGCAGTTTCTTTCTGGAAAGGAGAGTATCAGCCAGAAGTGAGGTGCAATGGCTGTCCTCAGAGCAGGCTGAAAGCAGAGATGCATGCGGGTCGTTTCAGACCGCGGAGAAAACAAATCCAACACATCGTGCCTTTTCTACCTTACCTTTAATGTGGTTTTCAGCAAAGGATCCTCACGTAGAGTCAAGGCAATTTAGGAGCAAAAATAAGCGCTATTATTTGTTAGAATGTTATTCTTTTTCTAAAGCATTTCATTCCGCTGCCCTCTGAAAACAAGTGAGCACTGTAGAGCGGACTTTACTTCCCGAGGGAAAGAGGAAAGGCTGAAACCTGAGAACATTTCAGGCCCGCCCCTACCCACTCTTCCTAAAAAGGTAGATTTTTTTTTTTACCCGTAGGGTCAAAAGTAATTGTTAAGTAAACCATGGGGAAATTCCTTTCTGTGAGTGTGGTTAAGGCTGGGGGATGGGACCCAGAATTCCAATACGTGTGTCTCCAGCTCCTCAGAAGACTCTCAAGACATGCTTATTGGTAAAAGAAACACACAATTCCGAAACCTCACAAGTAATGGAGCGAATGGGGGGCGTAGTTCAGTGGTAGAGCACGTGGCTAGCCTGTGTTCCGCCTCAGGTTTGATCCACTACGCACACGCACGGACGCACACGCGGCAGTTTTCTCTAAGCTGCTTTGTGTGCTTTTTTCACTGACTGAAGATTGTGGTTACTAATGTGAAGCTTCTTTGCTTTTTTCATACCTGTTTAATGTCAAACACCTCCCACAAGAGTTGTATATATTTGTCAGGAATTTTTGATAAAACTTTTTCTTACTATTTTTTTGGAAATGACTTACGTTTGAGTTTCAGACAATTACCGGGATAATTCAACTTTTCTATTCCCATTTCCTCCTCCTGCCCCACCCTCCACATACCAAAAAAAAATAAATAAATAAAGTCAACATGAAATTGTCTTTCATCTCCCCACACTAACATTCCAGATCTTAAGCCAAAGTGTATTTTAGGTCAAAGTGTGTTTTTCTTGCTTTATCTGGAAAATCTTCACGTTTATGAATGTTCCCTTTTAAAAGGCAAGGGGTTTCTCAGCCTCTTAAAGCCCAACTGTAATCTTTAATTAAATTTTTTTATTAAAGTGCTTGCAGAAGGACAGTTTAATCATTTAGGAGGATGCTCTGTAAAGGTAAGCAAGAGAAGATTATGCAATTATGTAGTGCTGGTGTTAGGGATCAAATAGAAGGCAAAACTTGAAAAATATTTTTCAGACAGCTCTTTTGAGGTTTTTGGCTATTGAGTTTTTGAGACAGGGTCTTGCTATGCAGCTCGAGTTGGCCTTGAACTTACTATGTAGCCCAGGGAGGCCTTGAACTCTGTGATCCTCCTGCCTGAGTCTCTGGAGTGCTGGGAATACAGATGTGCACCACCATGCCTTCTCAGACAGCCTTTCATTAATTACACATTTTTAAATTAATCATCTATGAGACCTTTGTAATTTTTTGGTGGCACACTTACTGCTCTGTTTTTTGAGTTAGGGTCTTGCTATGTAGTCCAGGCTGTCCTTAAACTATGTAACCCAGGCTGACCTGAAAGTCTACCCCAGGCTTGTTGCTCTGGATGTGGTGGTGCATGCTTGTAATCCCAGGACTAAGGAGGCTGAGACAGGATCATGGTGAGTGCAAGTCCAGGCTTGGCTGCTACAAAGTGAATTCAAGGCCAGCCTGAATTACATAGCGAGATCCTACCTCAAAACAACAAAAAACATAAATGAACAAACAAAAACATGACATGAGGGTAGACTTTATATACTGATAGATCTTATGCCCAGGGCTGGGGCCAAATTTGCAAAGTGGTAAAACAAAATCATGCAATGCTTAAGAGGTGCAAAAGCCTCAGAACTGTCTTTTCAAATATTATCTTCCAAATAAATACATTAACAGCAAACTTTAAGGCATAGTGGAAAATGTAAATTTGGTTAGAATTGCAACTGTGCAATTTTTAAAGCTTGGAGACCCTTGTCAAGTTACCTTCTCTGAGTCTGTTTCTGAAACTAAAATACGGCTAATTCTATTTTGCAAGGTTTCAAGGGTAACAATACATTGTAAGAGGGCTCCATATTTACAGCAGTGCTGTTGGTACAGTCATTAAAAATTACTGTTAATCAGATGGGCCGTAATAGCAAGAGCAAAAAAGCACTAAACCATTTTGGGGATATTAGTTAACATTTTAGCATCTGGACCTCATTGAATTAATAAAGCTTATAGGGTCTTTAAAGATAGATAATTCCCTCAGCCTCTCACCTTGTAACTCTTGGCCCTAAAGCTATTTGGTTTGAGACACAGTTTTGCTATGTTGCCTTGAACTAAGGCACCACTGTTAGTCTCAGGAAAGTCAAATGAATAATTTTTGAAACAGTTTAATTTAGTACTAATGTCTAGGATTTTTTTTTTTTTTTTGGCTGACTTTTCTTCAGTCCTTGTGCCGAAGTTAACATAGCTAGTTTGAGACTCTTATCCTTTGAAACCCCTGGTTATAAGATTGGCCTCGGGCTGGCAGCTAAGAGCTTAGGACAGTGCCCCCCCACATCATTCCCTGAATGATGAGTGGGTCACTGTGCCTAAATATGTGCAAACACTTTACTTTCTACGGAACCTCTGCTTCTCTTCTCAAAGTTTGTTAAGTAACAGGCAGAAAGTAAAAGGCTTATGTGACTAGCCCCGCTTTGGCAGTACCTGACAACATTTTATTGTTGCAATTCATTGCTGGGGGAATATAGTACATTCTGTGTGGCTCCACTGAAAGAGGAACTTGGAAGGTTGGGCCTGATTTCTTCGTGACTTTGCCTAATCCACCTTTTGCTTTTGTTGATGCTCTGCATGAGTACAAGGGAACACTAGTCCTTCTGAGTCCTAGTGACTCTTCAAACCTGAGGGACTATATTTGTCTGAATTCTCAGGGACTGTATTTGTCAGAGCCAGAACTAACTGGTGGTAAGGGGTGAGGATATTAAAACTGATTTACTACAAGGAATTTCCTCACAGTCTATAGAGAGACTAAAAAAGTCCAAATCAGCAAAGATAGTTGAGTTTGACCATTGTGCCAACTCAAAGTCAAACAAAAAGAACTCTTAAGTTTTTAATTATTATTTGGTTTGAGACAGTTTTGCTATGTTGCCTTGAACTTAAAGCAATTTTTATACTGTAAAATGTTGTTACTAATGAGCAACAGGTACTGTATTAAAATTTAACAGACTGAGGTCCTTTGTGCCTCCCTGTGTACCATTTGTTTGTTGAACCTGAAAGCTAAAAAGAAGGCATAAATACTGACTTGTATTTTCAAATGGTAAAAAGACTTTTTTCTGGCTGACCATGCTTATTTCTTTGATGGTTGAAGTGTTAAGAGTACAGGCCCTGAATTGGAGTCCTAAGTCCAAATAATCTATTAGCCTTAGTTTTACATACATACTATACGGCAAATAAAGAGTACCAACTGTACTATATAATGAGAGGTAAGTTTCTGACATACAATAAACAGTGATATAGCTTTTATACAGGTAGAATAATATGTTTGATTTAAATATCCATGGATAATTCTGTGACACTACAGGTATTTCAGGAAACTTCTGAAAGAGAAAGTAGTTTGGAACAGGTATCTCTTTGAAAACAATTATAATGTGGTAACTGTGAAGAAAAAGCATTTGAAGATTATAAAGAATCCAGAAAAGACGTAAGGTTTCCTCTACACAGATTTATTGAATGCAAAATTCTATATACAAAGTAACCTTGACCTGCTGCCTCAAAACATGATCTTTTTCTACTGATATCCTGATAGGTTGGTTAAAAAGCAACTTATTCTAAAATAAATAGAAAAATGCCCAGTGCACATCAGATGAAGAGCCTAACCAATGGAACTGTAATAGTTTTACAAGATCATTAACAGGCAGGACTGAGTCTCCATGAAGGGGTGCTGAAGAACTGACAGGAGACATTAAGAGGCCATTTTGTGCACTGCCACTGTGATGCTATCATGTTTCTGGATCATAACGTTCCTGAAAGACAAAGAGAAAAGTACTCAGTAAAATGTTAACTAATGGGACTTCAGTGTAACATTAACATTCCAGGTTAAGACACAATTAAAATAACGTATTTCTGTGTATAAAAGCAATATATGAGCATGATGAAACATTTGGAAAATACTGGTAAATAGAATTATAAAATATAACAATGAAATTAATCCTTAATCCTACTACTCAGACAAACATTGTTACTATTTTCCTGGTTCATTTTCTCTTTTGCAGTATGGGTGATCCAACATAGGGCCTTGCACATGTTATTTCCTGGTCCTTTTTTTTTATCTACATCTATATATTTTCTCTTCTTATAAAGCTGTGATCATACTGTGTGTGCATAGTTTCATAGTTCAAGTTTTCATTTAGTATTGTTCTGAAGACCCTAATTTTGAATATCATTATTATTTCTTTTAGAAGTTTGTATTCTTTGTTTAGTCTTCTTTGGTGCTATTAATTAATGTTCTTCTTCTTAGTATATTGAATTCATGACAGTTATTATTCTTTTTTTTTTTTTTCGGCACCAGGGATTGAACTCACAACCTTGCGCCTGTCAGATAGGCGCTTAAGTCACTGAGCCAAACTCCCGGCCCTGGTTTTTTGAGGCAGGGTTGTGTGCACTGTGTAGCTCAGGCCAGCCTTGCCTTGTTGTAGCCCAAGCCGACCTTGAACTCACAACGCTCCTCCTACCTCAGCCTCCCGAGTGCTGGGATTAAAGGCATGTGCCACCGTGCCCGGCTGACAGTTATTATTCTTCATTACATGTCAGTGTAGCCTGAAAGCACATTTTAGCTTTAGAGGCAACCCCATCTGCTTCTGTGGTCCACAGGGTGAAGAATCTCTGCCAACTTTGACAAAGGAATTAATTATGAGTGTAGGCCAGACCCCAGTCAAGTTTCCCAGGGATTTCTCTGAACAAAAGTTAAAGGAAGGGATCTGACATCTACTTACCCATTATCTGACTCTAGACACACCACAGGAATATCAGTGGGGTCAGAGGTCAGTTTAGCTGCTTGCTGAGCCAGAACAGATATCACTCCAGCATGCTCATCTGATAGAGTTCCACGGCCTGAAAAAGATATGAAATCATTTCATTACCCCCAAATAAACAGAGAACCATAGAAGTATCTCACATGGAATTAGTCACAAAAAAAGTAGTTGGCTCATAGTCTCTTGGGTTAGGTACTGACAAGAAACAATTTTTCCCTGATACTGAGCTGGTTACATCAATGAGAAAGCCAGGCAACAGTTCTTAAATTAATAAAGTCATAAATGACACTCAATTTTCAAAGTCATTCCCATCACTATCCCTAAACACCTTTTCAAGTATTATAAGGAAGCTATCATTCAAGTCAATCTCAAAGTCATAAATTCATTTGGACTCTTACTGAAGCTAAGAAATTTATAGAGGTGAGATCGACTAACAGCAGTAAAAAAGGGCAAGAGTCAAAAAGGGAAAAAGGGCAATCTTATTTCCTTATACTGAGCTCCACATCAAAGGATATAAAAGCATACTTGGGGTCAGGGATTTAGCTCAGTGGTACAGTGCTTGCCTGGCAAGCATGAGGTCCTGAGTTCGATTCCTAGTACCCCTCCCCCCAAAAAACTATACTTAGGAGTTCAACTATAAAAGTACCTTGACAGAATATGTGAATATTCTGTAAGCAATTATTTCTGCTACAAGAAGCAGTCTGGCTGTTTTCAAGTGTCAACAGAAATGTATTTTTATTAAAACTTGTTTTAATCTATATAACTAAATTGGGCCCCAGGTACAAAAGGTAATCACTAAATTTATAGTAGATTCTGTAAGTAGAGGCAACAAAAGCTGAACTGTGCCTAGAACTAAGTTAAATAAGACATTTCACTATGGCCAAGTCTATAGATTCACTGTTGTTATATAAAACATTCACTAGCCGGACAGTTTCCTTAGAAACTTACTCAGGTATAGATTTCCATATGTGAAGTTTAGTCTTTCTACTAGTGAGCCTGGCAAAGGCTTAAAAACATTAGTCTTTTTTTCTGTAAGTGACTGACTTGTATGTAAAACAACTGAGTTACAGATTACCTTTCCAGCAATAATTCAGAGCTTTAAAAATTTCTACATCAGGAATAAGAAGTTCTAGATTTACTAGTTCTGACTTGAACAGAATGCTTCAGTTATTTACCTTTCTGGGCTTACTTCCTCATCTGTAATCACACTGTTTATTGAACCTTATGAGCTGGGTTCTTTGCTGAGTGTTTTATAGTAGGGTGGTTTAGATGCATTGCATTTTCAGATACAAATTATGGCTCAACCATTTATTAGCATATGAGGCTGGGCAAGTTAAGTACTGTGTCTCAATTCTTTTTACTGCACAGCGCTGTTCTGAGGGATAAATGACAGAATATGTAAAGTACTTTTAATGACTGGCACAAAAGAGTTTGATAAATGTAATTCTGTAATTATTACTATTATTAAGCCAGGGAAGAAACTAAATTTCTTTTGTGTACAAGTTCACTTTACTAGCAAATGAAGAACAGGGGACTAAATTCGGATGTGTACAACTCTAAAATCCATTTGTACTGCCTAATTTACTGTTAAGTGTACAAGAACAAACAAATAGCACCACCCAACTTGCAGTTATTGTGGAAATTAGAGACGATGTATATAGAATCTAGTAGTCCCAGAATATGGAATGCATTCAATAAAATGATAACAGGTATTGTTAAGTCCTTTGTAGACCCAATTTAAAATGATTCAAGCATTTTAGTGGAGACAGCTGTTTCATACTAGACCTGCAAGAAACTTCTACCTTTTAAATACCAACAAAAAGTTTCAATTTTCTAATCTTGGAGATAATTTCTACTCACAAAAGTACCCAGAAAGTGGCAAGGCAACAGAAAATAAAAGCTAGAGAATAGTAGCCCAAACAGGCTCCAAGTTGATTTCTGATGGAGGTGATGAGACACTTACAACCCAGATTAAGTCCTTGTGAATCTGTACACAGGACTCCAACAATGGATGGATTCTTCATTCTAATTTAAGAACACAAAAAAGTATTAGATGATATAAAAATATGTAAATATAGCACACACAAGCTTTCTATGTATCAAGCATTGTTTAAATGCTTTATATCAGTGTTTTCCAACTTTTTTCTCTTTTATTTATTTTTTTTTTTTTAAGGCAAAGTCTCACTAGTGCTGGCCTTGAACTTGCTTATGCAGCCCAGGCTTGCCTCCAGCTCACAGTGAGCCTCCTGTCTCTGCCTCGTGAGTGCTGGGATTACAGGCCTGCACCACCATGCCCAGCCCAACTGTGTTTTCATTATCCCCCCGAGAAAAATCGTTATAGCTAAGTAATCCAATCATTTTCTCTTTGATTAAGGAAAAAACTTTCAAATACTGTTTAGAGGGCTGCAAACATAAAGTACAGGATTTTTATCACCCGTGTTTTTGACACATACTTTATAAACTTTTAAAACAATTGTTGGAAAAACTTAAGGAAGTTGGTTGTTGTGGTGTAAAACTGTAATCGCAGCACTCTGAGAGGCTGAAACACTAGAACTGCAGGTTCAAGCCCAACCGGGCAATTTAGCTAGACTGTCTCAAAATAAAAAAGGCCTGGCATGTAGCTAAGTGTGAAGGTCCTGGGTTCAACCTCAGTGTGAAAACAAAACAACAGAAACCAACGAGAGTAATCTTCCAGAGTGAAAGTGAGAAGCTGAGGGACTGGTGGGAGAGTGGTGTCTCCCAATAAACTTCATGCTTTTCTTTTTTTTTTTTTTTTTTTTTTGCGGCACCGGGGATTGAACTCACAACCTCGCGCCTGCCAGGGCAGGCGCTTAAGGCACTGAGCCAAACTCCCGGCCCTGCTTTTTTGAGGCAGGGTCGCACTATGTAGCTCAGGCCGGTCTTGCACTCGCGTTGTAGCCCAAGCCGGCCTCGAACCCACAACGCTCCGCCTACCTCAGCCTCCCGAGTGCTGGGATTAAAGGCATGCGCCACCACGCCCGGCTCTTCATGCTTTTCTAATTTCGAATTTTCATAGATCTTTGAAAATGTAGGGGATACCTTCTTAAGTACCAACTAGCTGAAAAGATAACACACAGGAAGAGATACGTGTTGTTTACAGTGCAGAACTTGACTTTTCACACCTGGTACATCCTTCCCAAAAAATCGGTTTCCCAAACTTTCGGAAAAACTACCCTCACTGTACAGAAGATTTAAACAGGCGAATTGCGCCTGAGGAAATGAGTGCAGCCCTGCAAGACATTAATTCTGCGCGTCCCCTCCCACTACACACACACTTAACAGTCCCTGGACAGAGTTCACCTGCCCTCACCTCATCCCAAATACTCGCAACATACACTATTTGTCCCGCTCAAGTCTCGCACGCTGCGACCTCACAACAAGTCCAAGTGAGTCGTACTACTCACGTGTCTTCCAAGTGCTGCTCTAAAGTAGCTTCCATCCTACCAGCAGTGCAACCTAACCGGGACCCGGCAGCCCGTCGCGTCCTACAGCAGGCCTCGGTCACGTGACATGAATGAGCGCTGCACTCGGACGGCACCTCCAGAGGGACCAAATTAATCGCGGCGCAGCATCCGCCTTTTTTTTTTTCAAACCCGGAAACCATCACTGCGCAGCGGCCGCACAGAGCATACTAGCATAAGGTTCTGCTACCTCGTGTTGACTGGAGGGCTGATTTGCGCCTGGCAGCTTCACGGAATCAGGCCGTTCGGGTTACTCCCCACCGGGAAGAGAGGTCCTCAGTCCCGCCTCAGGGCCGGAATTCCAGGCCTGGCACTTTATCTTGACGATTTTTAACCTTTGGATTTCGCACTTTATCTTGACGATTTTTAACCTTTGGATTTCGGTTCAAAGGACTTTGAGCTCTAGGAAGGGCCAGATTTTAGGTTTTACAGTAAGCAGGTAGAATCTGAACCGGGAGGCAGAACAGGGACAGAGAGGAGACGCAAGACCTCTGGGAAGCAACGCACAAAAGGGCCTGAGAGCGAGTTGGCATAAAGTTGAAACCCCAAACTGGTAGCTGGGAAAGTGTCAGAATTTTATTTTTTTAATTTTGTTTTGCGGCACCGGGTATCGAAATCACAGCCTCGTGCCTGCCAGATAGGCACTTAAGCCCCTGAGCCAAACTCCCGGCCCTAGTTTTTTGAGGCAGGGTCGCACTATGTAGCTCAGAGCAGCCTTGTGCTCGCATTGTAGCCCAAGCCGGCCTCGAACTCACAACGCTTCAACTACCTCAGCCTCCCAAGTGCTAGTGTCAGAATTTTAACAAAGACGTTGGTACTACATACGGCAAAGGCTTAGAAGGTTTGTGGGAAGAATGTGACACTTAAGGCCTAACTTGTAAAGACTGGGTAGGACTTATTAAAAATAACGTTAATTTTTTTAAATAAGAAAAGGAAACCACCCATAGCCTCACTGTCCAGAGACGATTGCTAATCCCTTGGACAGTAACTTTTTCAAATGGCTGTCTTTACAGATGTATACTTTTACTGTTTTTTTTCTTTTTTCACACAATTTAGAATAAATGCTTTTCCGTGACAGTAAATATTCGCTCTTCCCCATGTGATAACCATACTTTAATTGATTTAACTGACCCTTCATTAATGTTTGCTTGGGTTCCTTGTGGTATTTTGTTTTCTTTTTGTGTGTTTGTCTTGGCTATTGCAATGTTGGGTGAATATACTTTTAGCAGATATTTGTGCAGTTTAAATTTTATGATGTTACTAGAAATGGAATTACTGGGTCAAAATACGTGGTCACATTTTAAAAAATTTTATTAGTACATGTTTGTAGCACATAATGATTGCATTCATCGTGGCGAGTTGGTACATGTACAGAACACATCTTAATTCTTTTTATACTACTTTCTATGTAGTCATTTTAAAGACTTTGGATTTATACTTGCAGATTGTCTCCAGAGAGGTGATGCCAGTTTTCACTCAGATCTGTAGCATTTTGCTCAAAATAGGAATATAGCCATAGGCTCTCTCATCCCCCAGACACCTTGAACCACCCCTGCACAGTACTCCTGGCTGTAGGTCTCCTTCAGCCCTCTGGACATTCTGTGTATACTTAACTTTCTAATGGTGGGTCCGGCTCCAAGGCTTTTCTGAGCTTGAATTCAAGAGTCCCTCTTTAGTACCACACTGTCATAATGAAACTTGTAGTATTTTCATTTCCTTAAGATTGTAGTTTGTTATAATTCAGGCATTTTGCTCTAGAGAAATTATGTTAAATTAGAGGTAATAGATATGGGCCATGCAAGTTTTAGAAAAGCAGTTTAAAACTACCCTTAAAAAATAGTATTGGGAGGTGGGCTTGTTAGATCATGCCCCAGCACTCTGGGAGGCTGAGGCGGGAGGATCACGAGTGCAGGGCCAGCTTGGACAGCACAGTGAGGCCGAGTCTCCAAAACAAAAACAAACAAACTTTAAGTACTGACTACTTAAAGCAAAGTTTGCATCAATTGTCTAGGGGATTCAGCCTGCTTCCAGCCAAAGTCATACCCAAGGAAATTGGGATCTCATGCCGCCCCCTTGTGGTCCCATGGGGTAAGCTTTACAGGCCCCTGGCTCTTCCCCTCTGATTTTCTTAAACCTTCACAGCGTTATCCAAACAGAAATACAATGTGATACACGTTTGTAAATTTAAATTTGTAATCTTAAACGTTATTAAATTTTAATAAAATTTTATTCATAAAGGTATATGTAAAGTATTTCAATGAATAGACACTTCTCAGATGAAGAAACAGAAATGGCAAATAAATATATGAAAAAGTGTTCGACATTGCTGGTCGTTTAAGAGATGCAAATTAAAACAACTCTGAGATTCTATATCACTCTAGAAAGAAGAAATCAACCAATAACAAATGCTGGTGGGGTTGTGGGGAAAAAGGAATCCTTTGTCACTGTTGGTGGGAGTGTAGATTGGTACACCCACTGTGGAAATCAGTATGGAGATTCCTCAAAAACTAAAACTAGAAGTTCCATTTGACCCAGCTATTCTCCTTCTTGGTATCTTCCTGAAAGAATTAAAAGCATCTTATAATATTGATATATGCACACCCTTATTTATAGTGGCCAAGTTTGTAATAACTACATCTTGGAAACAGCCCAAATCCCCATCAACTGATAAATGGATAAAGATGTGTTTTTTTATACAATTTGTTATACTCTTTAATAAAGAATGATAAACTTGAGACATTTTTAGGTAAATGGATACACTTTGAGACCATACTCTTAAGTGAAATAAATTGGACATACATGTTTCGATATCATTTGTCTCTGATGTGAGAAATTGTTACTTTTTTTTTTTTTTTGGTACTGGGGAATCAAACTCACAACTTCATACCTGCCAGGCAGGCACTTACGCCACTGAGCTAAATCCCTGGCCCTAATGTGAGAAACTGAAAGTGTAAATAAAGACTAAATAGATGTTGTGAAATAGGAAGAAAATGTTCAAGTGGGAAGGGGAAATGGTGGGGGGTGAAAGGAAGAAAGGAAAGAAGAAAAAAGAATAGAAGGAAAATAGAAACGGTGCTTTTGTAAATAAGAAAAGGGAAGCCAGGCGTGGTGGCGCACGCCTTTAATCCCAGCACTCGGGACGCTGAGGTAGGAGGAGCGCTGTGAGTTTGAGGCCAGGTTGGGCTACAACTCGAGCACAAGACCAGCCTGAGCTGCATAGTGCGACCCTGCCTCAAAAAAAAGCTAGGGCTGGGAGTTTGGCTCAGTGGCTTAATCGCCTGCCCTAGCAGGCGCGAGGTTGTAAGTTTGATCCCCGGTGCCGCAAAAAAAAATAAATAAATAAAAAAAAAAAAAATAAAGGGAAGAGGGATTGAAGGGAGGGGAGAGAAAGAGGAAAAAAGAACCAAGATATATCATGTATGTCTACAAATTCTGTACGATGAATGTTGTTGTTATGTATATCTAAAATGTACCAATAAAATTAATTTAAAATATGATTTCAACATGTAATCAATAAAATATTTTTTTCTTCCTTACTGAGTCTCTAAGATCCAATGTACCAGCACCATGGGAGGCACTCAAGAGGATCATGAGTTCCAGGCCAGCCTGGATAATTTAGTGACTTAGAAAAGGGATTAAAAAAGAGAGAGAATGGATGGAAAATAATGGAAACAAAGCTTCTGTAAATAGAGAGAGGAAGGAGGGCTCAAGGGAGGGGAGGAGAATGAAAAAAAAGAATTAGGATATATTATCTACAGGTACAAATTCTTTATGATGAATGTGAGCACTAAGTATGGTAAATATGTACTAATAATTTTTTTTTTTTTAAACTTAAGAGCTGGAGATGTAGCTCAAAGCAAAAGCCCTGGGTTCAATTCCCAATACTGAAAAAAAAAAATACTCGACATATAATTTACACTTACAGCACATTTCAGTTCAAACTAGCCACAGTTTAAGTGCTGAACAGTGATAGTGGCTGGTGTCTACCATATTATCCAGTGGAGCTCCAGGGTATCTCAGATTATTGCAAAGCAAAATCAGTGATTAAAAGATTCTCAGAAAGTCTGATTACTTTCTAAACTGTAAGGAACGTCTTTGAAGGGAAAATTTAGGAGGAAGATTGCGTCTGGCCCAGAGAGCCTTGGCATGTCAGAAGTGAAGTGAAAGGGCCGGTTATTTGATCCTACCTCCTTTTTCTTTGCTTCACTGTCCTTTGCCCCTGTGCAGATAGGTGGAAGGAACTTGCTGGTGGCTGGGTTGGTGGTTGCAGGAGGAATCTGATTCCTGTTGTTTTCTACTTTCTTTAGCTTACAGTATATTGAATCCGGGGCCTGCTTGTCTCTTCTCCTCTCTTCTCTTCTCTTCTCTTCTCTTCTCTTCTCTTCTCTTCTCTCTTTGCTCTCTCTCTCTTTCTTTCTTTTTTGAGCAGGCAAGAGACAGGACCTTGCTACATTTCCCAGGTTGGACTCAAACATGTGATTCTTCTGCCTTAGCTCTCAGAGTGCTAGGATTACAGATATGCACTACTACACCCACTATGCCTTGAAATTCTTTATTTTTATATTTTATTATTTATTTATTTATTTTTTTTTTTGAGACAGGATCTTGCTGTATAGTTCAGGCTGGTCTTGAACTCATGCTGATTCCCCTATCTCAGCCTTCCAAGTACTGGGATAACAGGCAGGTGCCACCATGCTCAGCCATTTTTTTTTTTTTTTTTTTTTTTTGCGGCACCGGGGGTTGAACTCACAACCTCGCGCCTGCCAGACAGGTGCTTAAGTCACTGAGCCAAACTCCCAGTCCTGGTTTTTTGAGGCAGGGTCGCACTGTGTAGCTTAGGCCAGCCTTGCGCTCCAGTTGTAGCCCAAGCCGGCCTTGAACTCACAACGCTCCTCCTACCTCAGCCTCCCGAGTGCTGGGATTAAAGGCGTGTGCCACTACGCCCGGCTTTTTGCTCAGCAAATTTTAGTTTTGAATTCTGGTAACCATTTCTGTGATGATAGGAAAGGGTCCACATTACCCATATTAGAGTTTGCCCTATTGTGTTGAAATTTTTATATGTTCACTTTTCAGATGGGAAGTAGGTCTCCTGTCTCTGCATTCCAGGTGCACAGAGCAAACAGGAATTCAGTACTCAGTAAATACTTAATGAAGAGTCTGGATGGCATCTTTTGGGAAAAGAACCTAACTCCTTTTCTTTGATCTTGGCAGTATCCTCCTGAGAGATCCATTTAAAAAGTGCAGCTCTGATAGTAGGTCCCACTCTTGAGTGCAGAGGGCTTGCTTCCTCAGGTCCATCTACACTGAAGCATGGGGCTGTCTTTCAAACACTAAGGGTCACGTTTTAAGTGGAATGAGCCCTTATGAGCCACCAGAGGGCACCAAGGCTTCAGAAAACCCTGCTCAGGTACAGGGGCTCAGGAGGTGGAGAAAGGTGAGGACAGCATTATGCCGAGGGGCCAGTATTGCAGTCACTGATGTAGGTTTGGACCTATGTGCTCCCTGGGTCTCAGGGGGTGCATTTGTGAAATGGGCGTACCCTTTCCCTCCTCATCAGGTATAAGGAGGCACTTTATGTAAAATGGGCTTGTACATTGTGGCTATCAAGTTGAATAAGAAAATCTATTTGTTTCCTCACATTGCTTGTCTAAGTGTGGGTGGGCATGAAAAAATAATAGTTCAACTGGGCATGATGCCACACCGTGTAATCCCAGCTACTCATGGGGCTGAGGTAGAAGGATCACAAGTTCGAGCCCAGCCTAGGCAATTTAGCAATCTAATGAGACACTGTCTCAAAATAAAAAATTGAAAGGTCTTGGGATGTAGCTCAGTAAAAAAACCCTGGGTTCGACCCCAGCACTTCAAGAAAACAAAAGAAAAACCAACTCAATGACAGTAAGAGGCAAATGACAGCTATAGAGATGTTAAGTAGTCTAGCATTTATGGAGGAGGCTAGATTTACCTAGTTTCTCTATAAAACCATGTTACATGAAATAATTACATATTATTAGGTTTTCTTTTTGTCTTTTTGAGACAGGGTTTCACTCTCAAGTTCAGGCTGACCTTAAACTCACTTTGTAGCCCAGGCTTGCCTCAAACTTGCAGTGACCTTCCTGCCTCAGCCTCCCAAGTGTTGGGATTACAGGCATGTGCCAGCACACCTGGCCTTAGAATTTTCTATAGTATAAGTATAATAAAATACAAATGCACTGAGAAAAACATCACCTGAAATTCTAGCCCTAACTCAAATGACCTAAGTGTTCAGGAGCTAAGCAGAATGGGTAGGATTTGGATAAGGTAGATGGGGGAAAGTCACATCATTCAAATCACAAGAGTCTTGCCAGCCAAAGCATTTCACTCCATTTGAGCTACAGTACAGGACCCTAGTAGGGAGTGGGTAAGGTGTGGTTCCATCTTGTCCTCTAGTGATGGACACTACTAGACCTGAGTCCTAGATCCCAAACCTGACTCCTAATGAGAGTAGGATTAATATCTTTAGTAGCTCATGTGCAGTGAGTGACAACTGTTTGTTCCCATAATCCTCCTGAAGAATCTCCATTTTATGATCAAAAACTCCAAGGATCAGAAGATCAGTATTTGCTCAAGGTCACCCTGCTTGTAAGTGACGGAGCCAAACCATTAACCTCCCTACTGTACTGCCTTACTCCGTCATTTCTTTTCTTTTTTTTTTTTTTTCGGCACCAGGGATTGAACTCACAACCTCGCACCTGCCAGGGTAGGTGCTTAAGCCACTGAGCCGAACTCCTGGCCCTAGTTTTTTGAGGCAGGGTCACACTATGTTGCTCAGGCTGGTCTTGTGCTCGCGTTGTAGCCCAAGCCGGCCTCGAACTCACAACGCTCCTCCTACCTCAGCCTCCTGAATGCTGGGATTAAAGGCATGCACCACCACGCCCAGCTACTCTGTCATTTCTTTAGTACACAATCCTATAACTCTGGTAGTATGGGCGTATTAGAGGCCAACTGCAGATCTCTTACACTTCAGAGGAGAAATCTGAGGTTCAGAGAGGGAAAATGATTTATTTAGAGCTATAACTTCTGATTCTTAACTTTTGTTCCAACTGTGTTGTGTTGATTGATACTATTTCAGAACTTTAGTTAAACTACCTTTGAGATGCTCATTGTGCTTTGGAACTGTAGCCCCCCAAAATTCATAAGTTGAAATCCTAATCCCCTTATGTGGAGATAGGACCATTATGGCTGCAATCAAGTGAAAAAGAGGTCATTAGGGTGCACTGTGATTGGTGTTCTATACAGGGAAAATTTGGACACAAAGCCATGTATAGTGGGAAGATAATATACAGAGATCCAGGAAACAGACAGCCACTTATGAGCCAAGGAGAGAGGCCTAGGACATTTCCTGTTATCACAGCTCTTAGAAAGAAACAACCTTGCAAACATCTTAATTTTGGATTTCTACCCTCCAAACCTGTAGGGCAACAATTTCTATTGGTTAAACCACCCAGTTTGTGGTAGTTTAATATGGCAGCCCTAGAAAACCAGTATGTTCATATATCCATAAAGTCTATAAGTCAAAGATATGATAGATACATGGCAACCCCTCATTAGTAAGACTGATTGTGAAGGTCACCCTCCCGGAGGCAAAAGGAAAGAGCAGGTGATCTTTCCAACTTGTCTCCAACCTTGTTATTTGGCTATTTTTCTTTCATTGGGCATTGGTCAAATGGGTGCCTCTCCACTTGACTTTGACTTTCTCTGAGTTTTATATCTCTGAGCTTAATCTATAGAAGATGCTCAATATATATGTGTAGACTCCTGGCCACTCTACTCCAAGTCTGTCCAGGTAATAAGCTGGCCAGGAGATTTAGGACACAGTTGTCAATGGATGGAGACTGAAGTTAGGCACTCTTTAAAGTTTAGAGCTGAGCCCATATTGTGTAAGACACTGTGAAATGTATTTTAGATGACTCAGGGTGGACTACAAAAGTTCCAGTACAGGAAGCTATTTTCTTGCTGCTTTATTAATTTTGCTACTGATGATAAATGAGATGCAGACTTCTATCTTCAGGTCTTCATTGGATACCTGGTTAATGCAACCGTGACAAATGGGAATGAAGCCCTTATGAATAAACAAAAAAGATCAACCCAGTATAAAAAAAATCACAGACCAGAGAAAAGAAAATTTAGAGGAACTGATAAAATATCCTACCCTTAATTAGACTGTCTGCATCACACATCAAATCAGCCTTAATGCCAAGATTTATTGACTTTGGGATTGGGTAAATGAAATAAGTGTTGGAAAATAAATGGAAAAGAGATTACCTGTATTAAAATGTATTTGCACTGTAAGCCTGCACACTGGAGCACTTGTCAGATGCAGGCTTGCTGCTGCTTTGGCTATACATCACTCTCCCCAGCATGCACCCCTGAACCCCAGGTGGGTTCTAGAGACCCTGATTCCAGGTAATAATAGATTCCCCTGTCAGCTATCCCTGTTATTGACCTGGAAAACTTCTTCTTGGAGAGTAAAATATCTTTATCTTTATTTTACCACCCATGCATTTACTGAGGTGTTAACTGGCTTTTACCACAGAGAAGACAATTTGCAGATGAGATGATATACTCAATTCTGCCCAGCTCACTGGAAAGCTGAGCACAAAACTTTTGCCACAGTCCACCACAGAATCCATGTTTAGCTCCAGGAGTTTATTTGCTCTCCCAACAGGTGATTAGTCTCTTGTGAGACATTGTACATGCTCTCTGAAACCATGATATCTCAGTTTTTCCCACAGTAAGCAAAGACAAGAGTAGTACCACTTCATAGTGGAGTAAGAGTTTCCACAATACTGCACACACAGCCCCTCGTGCAGTTCCATGGACCACGGCAAATGCTGGATACATGAAAGCTGTGTTTGTTCCTAGGATCTCAAGAAATGATAGATGAAACAAATTTGCATCGGGCTGTCACTCACGGTTCTTATTTGCAAACATTAGGAACTGAACATGGCTTTCTGACTAGGGAATAAAGTTATTAGAATGACATTAGGAAGCTAGTAGGGACGTTTGGAGAGCTCAGTCTAAGCTTCTGATGAGGAAGCTCCAAACCACACATGAGGGAAACGCCCCTGCAACACCTGTCCCTGGCATGACTGTCCACACAATTGTTGGCAGCAGCAGGGTCACTTCTGCAGTAGGAACATATCCTACACTCACTGATGCCCCTGTTGCCAAATGCTATTGCTGATGTCCTTGCCAGCAAAATAGAATTTTTCCAGAGCCTCTGAACTGAAGTCTTGTGTAAGCAAACTTGAGTGTGGAGCCTGGATCACATGCCTGGCTTTTATCGCAAAGGAGGCTGTGGAGGAAATGTTCTACTCTTTGTAACAGTCTTGAAAGTGCCCTGCACATAGGGAGGCCACTCACATGTAACTGGGCATCAAGAAAACATTCTGAGTGTCTTTGAGTAATTCTTGCTTTTTTGTAGGTGGAACTGAGGACCCACACAACCTCTTCCACAGCTAGAAAACAAGTTTCTTGGTCAACATACCATGCCCTAGTGAAGGGGAGAGGTGCTTTCTACCCTCTTTTTTGCATGAGCTAAGCTTATCTTATAGGAAATTCAAGAGTGTTGGTCGTTTTACTTGGTGCACCCAAAAATAAGGGCAATAAAAATGTATCTCAAGGTTGTGTGTTGGCCAACTTTGGCCTGTGGGCTCATTGTAGATCTCAAGTTCAATTTTTTAATTGATCCTTTGCCTCTAGTTTGCCAAATATTGTGCTGGAGACAACAGTAAAGCAGGTAGGGCTTCCTCACACAAGCAGCTTGTGTTCTTTTTTTTTTTTTTTTTTTTGGTACTGGAGATCGAACTCACAACCTCACACCTGCCAGGCAGGTGCTTAAGCCACTGAGCTAAATCTTGGGCCCAAGCAGCTTGTGTTCTATACAGTGGATGAGCTAGTGATAATGAAAACAAAATCCCAAACCAAAAGCTTGCTGTTTCCAGTACCAGATTCTAAGGAGAGCTTCTGGACAACACATCTATCCCTTCTCCATGCGTTTTAGAGACAGAACTGCTTCTGAGAGGTAGAAAAGTGCAGGAGGAACAAAATAGAAATACCAAACCTTCAGAATCAAGGCCTTTTGAAAACTTGACTATTTTGTCTCTATACTCCATGGTGCCTAGACAAGTATCTAACTCACAGATGTCCAATAGTCTGTTCTTTTAGGGAAAGACTCCTTTCTGGGAATCACACGGGGATTTGACATTCTCCAACCTGTCATCTGTACCTTATTCCAGCTGTTAAGCAAGCAGTAGAAATGGCAGCAGCCACAAGTGTCACCAACAGTGAAGGTGCCAGATATTCTTTCTAAAATTCTGGGCTACTGCAGATTTCCCCTTGCAAGGTCTCAGTTCTTAAATCTGCATGCTGGGACCTTTTTGAAGCACAACCTTTGACACACATTATTTCATTTTAATCCCAGAGTTATCCGCTGAGAGATCTCTATCTCCATACTGAGGATAAAGTGAGATCTGGAGAGATCAACTGACTTGTCCAGGTCACAGAATTTGAAAGTACCCAAGGCCTTGGAACTGGGTCAACTACTTCTTTTTATTTATTTATTTATTTATTTTTGGTACCGGAGATTGAACTCATAACCTCGCGCCTGCCAGGCAGGTGCTTACGCCACTGAGCTAAATCCCCAGCCCTATTTTTTAAGACAGGGCCTCACTATGCAGTTCAGGCTGGCCTTAAACTCACTTTGTAGCCCAGACTGGTCTTGAACTTGCAATGATCCTCCTGCCTCAGCCTCTCCAGTGCTGGTATCACAGGTATCCGCCATCATACTTGGCTAGGTCAATTACTTCTTAAAGTGTTGTTTCCAGGTGAGTTGGCCCCTTGGCAACTCTGTCTCAACCAGTGTAGATAACATGAGGCTGTGAGTTAGTCCTGTAATGTGGCCAAGGGCTGCCTTCTCCTTGGTTCCCCTCCCAGAAATCTGAGGACTTGTTTTGCCTTCAGACACCACACAGTAAATCAATTGCTACATTAATCCTGCCTGGGCCATCTACATATTCCCCCAGGAGAAAGTCAGAGGCAGCAAGACTAATGTCTTATAGGTATTTTAAATTGCCAGAGGGTAAGTGAGAAGCATATAATCCTATCCATCAAGGAAGAGAAAGGCTGATCTGAAAACAGCATAGATAACTTTAAGGAAAGTACAGTTTACCACTCTCTGGACAAGATAATGTGAAATGAGGGCCAATCTCTTTTATGAATTGGTAAAAGCATCAATAAGCAGAAGCAGTGTCTAGAAACATGAAGAGCAGGATCTGCAGCCCCTTTTCCACTTGTCTCTCCCTGAGACATTATGTTTTTATGTACACATGTGTCTTAGTTACTTTTTATTCGTTGCCGAGACAAAATACCTGACGCCCAAAATTAGGGAAGGAAAGGTTTATTCTTACAGTTTCTCAGGAGTTTCAGTCCGTACTTAAGTTGGCTCCAAGATAGCATGTTCATGGTGACTGCAAGCTGCAAGGCACAAGCTGCACTGGCGAGAGAGAGGGCAAGAGGCGGAAGTGGAAGTGAACAAGAGGAAGACCCGCCTTCCATTACACTGTATGTCAGCTCCACCCCTGGGTGGGTACAGCACTGACATCATCAATCCCAGCACTAGACAACAAACTGATCACAAGCCTCAGACTCAGCTCCATCAAAAGTATGTGAGGACTTGGGGGTACATAGCATACCCCGTACAACATGCCATACAAATAGGACCAAATTCATAACTGGCCTCTTGAAAAATACTCACCTTCTCTTAAGGATTGATTTTTGCCAGAAATTTTACTGTTTTATATAGTTATGTACTTAGCAAGGAGAAGGGGATACTGAGAGCTGCATCAATAGACAGTTTGTCTTGGGAACATCATGGAAGAGATGTGTGCACACCTAGATAAGCAAAATTTTAAAAGATATGGTACCCTCTGTTATGGTTTATGTTCCTATGGCCCTGCCAAGTCTCATGTAATCATGGCATGGACGCAGCTGAGTCTAGTATTCGTGACTAGTTTGTTGTCTGGTGCTGGGACTGGTGGTGTGAATGCAGCACCCACCTAGGGATGGAACCAACATACACTGTAAGGGTGCGAAGAAGGCATGTTTTCCCTCTCTTGCTGGTTTGTGCCTTGCTGTTTTGTGGCCACCATGAATGGCTGCCACCCCTGCCACACCATGCTACCTTGGAGCCAGCTGAGGATGGACTGAAACCTCCAAGAACTGTAAGAAATAAGCCTTTCCTTCCCTAATTTTGGGCATTAGGTGCTTTGTCTCAGCAATGAGAAAAAAGTAACCAAGACTGAATTTGATACCGGTAGAGTGGGGTCCTTGCTGTGACTATTCCTGACCATGTGGTTTAAGAGCCTTTGGAAATGGCTTGTGGGAAGAGTTTGGATAGATTCGGGGATGTTGCCTGGAAGAGTGGAGCTGGAACAGCTTAGGCTGTTCTGTAGGGAAGATTCTGGTCAGAGCTTAGGAGACCAGAATGTGGACAGAGAGTCTGCAGGTAAAGACTAGGCTTGGGAGGTTTCTGCTGGGAAGAAGTACTGCATTGGTGGTTGGACTCCAGATGATGTGTGTTATGACTTGGCAGAAAATTTGTCTGTATTTTGCTCATGTCCAGAGACTTGGCTTGAGACTGAGATTAAGGGCAGTGAACTGATTAATCTTGCAAAAGAAATTTCAAGACAGTCAAATATTGAGATGGTGGCATGGCTATTGTTGGGGGCTTTGAGCCAGATTTATGTTGTAAATTATGAGCAAAGAGCCCAGCAGGATGATTTAAAACATTGTGAGTTTGGCCAGAAAGCTGTGGACTGTAAAGATAAAGCTGAGACTTCAATTGCTGAAAAGGAACAAAGAAATAGAAAAAGATGCTCTGGGGGCATTCTGGGAAGCAGTGGGTCTCTAACGTTTGAAGCCTCAAAACTCAAAAGTGAAAAACTTTGCTTGGAGGAGAAAGCCGCAGAGTGCCACATTCCACAGTGGCGATGGAGGTCACAGGAATTTCCAAAATGGCAGTGGCCACACCAGATTCCAGAGTGGCAGCAGCATAGAGAAGCTTTTCCTCACAATCAGGTTCAAAGAGCTCAGCAATCCAGCCACTTGACCCCTACAGCCAAGAGAGAGGAAAGCCTGGCTATTGCTCCAACTGGCAGTGGACCTTGGTGGCATCCACATGGTATTGATTTTAAATGCAAGGAAAATGCACAAGTTCTGAGGTTAAGGCAGCTTCCACCCCAATTTCAAAAGACTTGGGAGGCCAGGAAGTGCACCCCTGAGAAGACAATATGTAAAGATGTAAGGGTGAAACCAAAAGTGCAGTGGAGAACCCAAAAGTTTGGAAAAGCCAGAAATGTGGATCATCCAAGGAAAGCTGCAAAAACTGAGCAGAATGGGCTTAAGAGAGAAGCTGTAGGAACTGGAGCCCCTGGAAGTGCCACAGGGGTGGAATCACTTAAGCCTTTTGGAGCTTGCAACCAGATTGCTTCAAATGCTGAGTGTAAAACTTCAGGACTTAATGTTCACTCTGCTGGATTTTGGACTTGCTATGGTTCCAATGCCTTGTATTCCCCTCTTGTAACTTTTGGAATGGTAAAGTTTATCTTGTGCCTTTGTATTTTGGAAGTGTTTAACTTGTTTTCATTTGTACTGGGGGTTACAATTAAGAGTTTGCCATAGATCTCAGAGGAGGTTTGGGACTTGAACTTTTCAGCAATACTGAAACCATTAGGACTGTGACAACTCTTAGAAATGGACTAAATGTCTTTTGTATAAAGGATGTACATGAGTCCTTGGGGGGGTCAGGGGTGGAATGTTATGGTTTATGTTCCTGTGGCCTCGCCAAGTCTCAATCATGGCATGGACATGGCTGAGTCTAGCATTTATGATTGGTTTGTTGTCTGGTGCTGGGATTGGTGGTGTGAATGCAGCACCTGCCCAGGGATGGAACTGACATACAGTGTAAGGGTGGGAAGAAGGTATGTCTTCCCTCTCTTGCTGGTTTGTGCCTTGCTGTTTTGTGGCCACCATGAACAGCTGCCACCCCTGCCACACCATGCTGCCATGGAGCCAGCTGAATATGAACTGAAACCTTCAAGAACTGTAAGAAATAAGTCTTTCCTTCCCTAATTTTGGGTGTCAGGTGTTTTGTCTCAGCAACAAGAAAAAAGTAACCAAGACACTCTCCAAACAGTACTTCTTCATTTCTCCCACTTGATAATTCAAGAAGGCCATGTAGAAAGAGGAGCTGGGTCATTTCTCACTTCTTACTACTCCTGTAATACACTGACACTGTGTGCTTAGTGATGTGCCTGAAGATCCCAGGGGTTCCACTGTGCCAGATACAATGTTTTCAGTTTGAGCCCTGCAATATTGCCCCCAAGCAAGACTGATTCTGTCCTTAGAAGACTTGAAGCCAGCACTGACTTGACCTCCTTATGGAGAGTCCTTTAGGCACCCATTTCCAGAAAAAGAAGTTTTCATCTATATTGAAATTTTACCCTAGCAAATAATTTTCTTGCACAGTCAATTTATCCAGAGTTCCCCAAAATTCTTCAGCTGCCTTCACGTCAGCACTCACAGACTCATCCCTCACTCTTACATTGTGTAATGAATGATAATCCTGAATCACTTAAGCCACCGAAGCAAACAGTAAATTCACAGTCAGGCACAGCCTTTTCTTTCAACATCAAGAACACTGATTTGTTTTGGGTATGACCATCGTGGCAATGAGAGGGACAGGCTTCTATGTATGGTCTTCGGTCCAGGTCATTAGAAGTTTCTCCATCTCAGATGCAGGCTCTTAACAAATTTGTGTTAGCTTCATTGCCTTCAGTGCAGCATATCCTTTAACAGCTTTGCCACTCTGCTCCCGTTCTTCAGGATTGTAGCTAGGATGCAATGGAACATGCCTGATGGGAAATAATCATCACTGATTTTTCACTCTTGTCCTTAATCACTCTTAATTTCATTTCCACGTAAATCATGACAAGGCCTATTACCGATCACATTAGCAGTAGATTTTGTGTGTTTAGGACCATGATGAACAAAGCATTGTGGGATTAAATCAAGAGCAAGGGAAAGTGATTCAATCAAGAGTGAGACAAACACCAGTGGCTGCTGCTACAGTCACCCAGCACACAGTTTTATGGTAAATATTTTAATTGTAGATAGAAAGAGCACACTATAAACAATGGAAGAAAGTATAGTATAGGAAAAACATAAACCAGCAACACACTCATTTATAATCCTATCACATCCTATGTATTATATACATATATTGCTATGCTCTTCTTTCTTTCTTTCTTTCTTTCTTTCTTTCTTTCTTTCTTTCTTTCTTTCGTTCTTTCTTTCTTAACTTACTTTGGAGTACTAGGGATTGAACCCAGGGTCTTTGCACTGAGCTGTTTTCCCAGTCCTTTTTTGTTTGTTTTTTATTTTTAGACAGTGCTCATGAAGTTGCTAAGTTCCCTAAGCTGGACTTGAACTTGTGGTCCTCCTGCTTCAGTTTCCCAGAATGCTGGGATTACAGGTGTGTGCTACCAGTCAGATGTACTATGCTTTTATACAACTCACAGTGCAGTAGATTTGTTTAACTTGAATAATGCTTTGCACTAAGATACTAAGATGCTACAATGTCACTAGGTGATAGGAATTTTTCAGCTCTATTATAAGCATATGGAACCACCATCATATATGGGGCCAGTCATCGATGAAATGTTATACAGCACGTGACCATATTTGCAATTCAGAAACCTCGAATATCAAGTGAGGTGTTATTATTCTCAGTGTTATACAGATGTGGGAAACTGAAGCTTATGTAGGTTGACATACCTAAGGTTACCCAGAAATCAGATGCAGGCCACCTGACCCCAGCCTCCCATCAGCCACATACAACACACGCAAATGACAGCTCCCCAAATAACCCAGAAATCCTTTCTTAGAGACCAACTGTATTCTCTCTGCCCCGCTCACGTGTCCTCAACCAGGCCTTGGGGAGTCCTGTTGATGTGCCCCTTAATGGTTGAAGAGGCTGAAGGGCTGGGGTGCCTGGAGGCCTCACTCAGGCCGTATGGACAAAAGAAGTTCACAAAAGGCTGGTAGGGTGGGCAAGGCAAAGGCCGAGGGTCTTGTCAGCATGCAGGGTTCCCTGAGTTGAGGTGCCTTCTGATTGCTTCTGTGTGTAAACTCCCAGTGAGGCCATAGACAGTCTTTTGCTCAGTTACAAACTAGAACATTCCGTGCACCCAGTTGTGGTGCAGACTGCTATTGCCAGTGAGAATCTCAAAAAATACCATGGCCGTGATTTAGGAAGACTGGGGAGCACGATGCTGTAATTGCAGAAAACTGAGAGAAATATACACACATGAGATACTCAGAATGCACAGATCTTAGTGTTAACATCTGACCTTTTGCACTAGCCGAAGCCAGAAGCACCCTCTAGAGTACAGACCCCTGACTGAGGCCAAGGTCAAGGTCTATAGGTCTCTTACACTGTGGCTAGGAGCAGGTTTGTTTAATACCACTTAAAATCTGACAGAGATGGCTGCTGTTTGCTTGGCTTGTTTTTCGTTTATCCCGACTCATGCTGGTAGCGTTTAGAGTCTCTTGAGAGATATTTTACAGAAGCCTCTGGTGGGTGGACAGTCAAGAAATGTGATTCCCTGGTTAAGGCAGAATCCCAGCTGACACTGAGTGTTGATGGAACAGTCCAGAGCCTTTTCAACCTCTTGTGGGCAGGCAAGGGGCTGGCTGATCAGGTCTGGAACAGGGACCAGTCATAAAAGGGCCGTGAAGAGAACAATATGAGAAGAGTCAAGAGGCTTTTACTGGACTTTTTCATGTTCTTATGGGATTTGGTCTGTGTGGGGTAACACTGCTAGGTAAGACACACAAAGAAGGAAGCTAGTGAAAGACCCAATAAATTCATAGAGACAGAACATAGAATGTAGTTGCCAAGGGCTGGTGGAGGAGAGGGAGGTAAAGAATGCGGATTTATTGTTTTATGAGTATAGTGTTTTGGTTTTAAAAGTTGAAAAAATTTAGGAGATGGATGGTGATGATGGTTTCACAACAATGTTATTGTATTTAGTATCACCAGACTGTACACTGAAAAATGAAGAGGATAACTTTTATGTTACATATATCTTACTACAATTAAAAAGAAAACAAAACCATGACATTTTAATAATGATAATCTTTGGTGCTATCTTTCTATTGGATGGAAATTTTTTATATCTTCACTGGACAAGATCTAGATGTTAACATGTAACTTCATAAGATCTGAGCCCTTGATAGTTAATAACCAAATCACAGAGAGATACATTCCCTGAGGTAATTAAGTAATGATTGGGTAGGCTTGTGAAATAATGCCTGAAATGAGTTCGGCAGAACATGCTGTACTCTTTTGGCCTTGTTTCCAAGGTTTGGATTATTAGTATTATTTTTTAACACCACAGTCATTTATGTACTTGTTTTTCCCACTGGTGCCTTGAGAATGTGGACGATGTCTTATTTATCTTTCCCTCCTCACTAAGTGCTCTGCTTTGTTGACTAAACTGAAGAAAGAGTAACATGGCAGAGTGAGTTGGAGCAGCAAACTAGTGTTGTCATTGTTTCTGTGGCCTTGACTGGTCTTGTAATTTTCCAGAGCCATTATATTCTCACCTGCTATCAGTGAGCTTGCTCCTCAATCCTAGAGTGTTGTCTGATCTCTGGATTTCCTTCTAGCTCCACAAGGCTTGTATTCTAGTTTGGTGTGATCATCCACACCAGACAGGAATTATTCTATACAAACACATAAGGCAAACAAACAGTAAATAAACAGAGTCCTCCCCACTCCATACCTTTTTTTAAGTCAAAGGCAACACTAGAGGCATTTTTTGTTGCTGTTGTTTCATTTTTAATTTTTGGAACAAGTAACTTAGATGTCATGTGAAGTCTGTGGCCCTGGCTCCTGGGTGCGAGGTGGACAAAGATGTGTGGTTTTGAAGTTTTGTTAGAGAGAACAGCTGTTTGCTGATGGCAGGACCATTCTCCCCGAGAAGCCAAGGCCCCTGTATCAGCAGGCCCCAAAATGGAAGAAGAAAGCAGGCATCCAAGCCTGCCCTGAAGAAGGGAGCAAATTACTGTCTTATGAATTCATGAGTCTCTCATTGCTGTTTTTAATTAATTTCCTGACAAATTTTGGCTCTTTCTTTTCTTGTTTTCTTTAGGCTAGGAGGCATCTGGGTGATTCACTTGGGAGCTCTGGGGAGTTCTTGCTGAAATTAATTTGAGTGCTTTAGAGCAAGATTTACATAGCAAAGTGGAGCCAGTCGGGGCTGCTCCATTTGACAGGCTCTGCTAGGCCACTGTGGATGTTGTCACCTCTTTTCCCAGAATGTGCAATGTCCTCAAAGGCCTTTGGAGCTATGCCTTGCCCCATTCTGGCACCCGCCTGTGTTCTCTGTGCTGCTGCCATGGAGGTCCAGCTACTTCACTTGGCCAGGGATCTTACCAGCCTGCAGGCAAATTGATCTCTCTCTCTTTTTTTTTTTTTTTTGTGGCACCAGGGATTGAACTCATAGCCTCATGCCTGCCAGGGCAGGTGCTTAAGCCACTGAGCCAAACTCCCGGCCCTGGTTTTTTGAGGCAAGGTCGCACTATGTCGCTCAGGCTGGTCTTGTGCTTGCGTTGTAGCCCAAGCGGGCCTCGAACTCACAACGCTCCACCTACCTCAGCCTCCCGAGTGCTGGGATTAAAGGCGTGCGCCACCACGCCCGGCGCAAATTGATCTCTTAACCGCCTCCCAGACCAGCTTGGCCCCTACTTATAAGCACTTGCATTGTTCAAAGAGAATAGACCTGTTGTCTGCACTTGGAGGTGAGTCCCAGTCTCCTGCACAAAACCTCACATTAGTTGTGGCCACAGATGAGGCTTAACTCACACTGACTGGATCCAGGGGTCTCCGTATTTGTTCTATACTCTCCATACCTGGGTTGGAGGATGGTGAGGGGGGCGCCCTTCCCAACTGGAGCATTTCCTTGGTTCCCGGAGGCTGCTTCATTTACTTTTCAGACCCTCTGTCTCCGCAGTAAAAAATGAAGACTCTTTTCCTAGAACCATATATTAGTTCGCTTTCTCCTCACTGGGACACAGACATTCAAAATTTAAAGGAAGAAAAGTTTGTGGGGAACCTCTCAGTCTGTTTCAAAGCTCAGAGTCTAAAGAGCCTTGAGGGTGTGACCCCACTTGTCTCACACAGGCACACAGTGGGATACAGTTATGTAACCATGACTTAGCACAGGTAAACACACATGCCCTGGTTATTGTACCATGTAAGACTGTAGTATGAGATAACAACCTGCATAAGAATTATACAATGAAGACACATGTGGCTATTGTGCTCTTGCACTCTTGCGCTCTGCTCTGCTGCCTACTGTTTTTGCTGATGTGTTGCACACATGTGTTCTTTAACCTTGGGACCTCACTCATGAAAATCTTCCTTGGGCCCCTCAAACCATCTGACAAGGTTTATTTTGCTTATGGTTTTGGTGGATTCAGTACATGGTCAGCAGGCTCCAAGGCAGGAACATCAGGGCAGAAAGACATGGCAGAAAAGATCGTTAGTTTGTGGTGGCTAGGAAGCAGAAGAGGGGAACAATACCAGAGAGGAACTGATAAGAGACCATATACAGTATCCAAAGTCATGCCTCCATGACTCACCCAGACATACCCAGTTGTGTGCCTTACTAACAAGCTCAGTGTTTCTCAATCCAGTGAAGTTGACATATAAGAATTAATGGCCACATATGATCTTTTGCTGGATGCTAAGCACTCCTGATCTGAAACAATTACTACCATAAAAACTATGGTCTGCCTTCTTTATTCTAAGCATATACTATTTATGTGGCTTAAGCAGAGGAATCAGACTACTTAAGAACTACACTTCTCTAGGCAGCCATATAAATCAGTCAGCATTAGATTAGGGAATGAAACCCTTTGCCATTCCTGAACTAGTTTCTAATCTTAGGCAGAAATTGTACAGTAAGTTCTCATTGGGTAGAGAATAGTTAGAAATCCTACGGAGATAGATAGGGAAATTTGGGTTGAAGAAAGCCAAGTACTCTTTTGCCTTGCCATTGAGGTAGGAGTTCTAATAGGAGTCTATTAGACAATAAAGATTGTGGCTCCAAAATGGAGTTGGGAAGTCCAAAATGGAGTCTTCTGAGTCACTACCCTACAAAGATCTTACAAAAACACCTGTCAAATGTCCAAGACTGGCAGGAACCTCCCCAGAGCATGATCAGGTAGACTATTGGCTCAAGGGCTCTGTCTTAGTTACTTTTCTCTCATTGCTGAGACAAAATATTCAATGCCCAAAGTTAAAGGGAAGAAAGGTTTGTTTAGCTTGTTCTTTGTAGAGGTTTCAGTCCATAATCAGCTAGCTCCAAGGCAGGGTGTCTTAGCAGAGGAGAACAGTTTGTGGTGGGCAGACTTTAGTAAACCAACAAGGGTGAGAGAGATGATAAGCCTCTTTCTGTCCCTTATACTGTATGCAGGCTACCCACCCTAGGGCAGGTGCAGCACTCACACCCTTAATCCCAGTATTGGACCAAGAATCAATCACAAACTCTAGATTCAGCCACCTCTGAAAATCCTAGCCCCATAAGTGCATGAGGCTTTGAGGAGATATCTAGACATGTAACAGGCACATAGGCCTCACATGGTTGAATACTGCATAGACTGAATCCTGAAAAGTACATAATCTCCTATAGAGCAGAGATCATGTTGCTTGCACAATGGCCCAAATTCCCTTGTAAATCTTTAAAAATCCTCAGACAAAGTCTCCATGTGTAACCTGCTTAAGACTCCCTCCAGGTTAGTAAGAGTTCTACTTCTTTGCTTTGATATTTTTTACTTCCTTGCCTTTATATCTTTTAAATAAATCTGCTTGCACTCTACCTCTTCCATCTGTGGTTTCATTTTTCATCATTGTGGGACATGGTCTTGGAGTTCTGGAATCACTATTTTCTTTTCTTTTTTTCTTTCTTTTTCTTTTCTTTTCTTTTTTTTTTTTTTTTTTTTTTTTTTTTTTTTTTTTTTTTTTAATTTCTTTGCTTTTTTTCTTTTTGTGTTGTGGCCAGTAATTGAACCCAGGGCCTCACGCTCTCTGAGCACATGTCTACCACTCTGAGCCTCCATTTTCTACCTACAGATAAGAAGAGCCTCTGAATTTCCCCAGCAGTCTCTTCCCTGCCCACTCTGATTCAAGTTCAATCCCTTGAATCTTCTGTCCCCTAGCCAAGGCAGCTTGAAGCGGGGCTGGAGTATCCTCATTTCTGAGGGCAAGTTAGGGCCAAAGTTCTGTCCTTAGCTCCACGCAGTGGGCTCACGCTCTCGGGTCACACAGTAAATACAGGCCTTGTGGAGAGACTCACTGATCTCACCTTTCAAGATGTGCTCAGTCACTAGGTCTAATGTGAGAAGCAAAAGAGGGAAAACAAATGTTCCTGTGCTCAGGAAGGTCTTTGAATTGCCACTGAGAGAACTGTTTTTAATTTGATTGTTTTTATTTATTTTAATGAACTACTTCAAGTGCATAAAAGAGCATATAAGTTTGGATTAGAGGATGATATTAAGACAATAACCCAGTACCCTCTGTGCAGCTTAAGAAATTGAAGGATTATTCTTTAATGAGAAAAAGAGACTAATCTATCTTCTGAACTGGGCCAGGGACTCTGGGGGCTCTCCAGGAATATGTGGCTGACTTACTGTAGTGGAAAATTGGCCAGCACTGATTTATCACCAAGCATAAAGCTTCGACTCTCAGAATTCCCTTAGAAGCTTCCATTTATTACTGTGTTCCATCAATGCTGGGTGGAGGTAATATTCCCTTTCAGGGTAAGACCCTGATTCCAAGTCTGGAGCCACTGGGTGGGCAGGCTGCTGACTGCTCCGACACTCCATGTCATGTTCAGACCATACTGATTTCCCCCCTAAATGATCACATGACTCAGCCTTCGAGGGATTGTGGAACCCCGTGCCTCTGTGGTCCTTTTCCAGAGTTTAATGAATGGCCATTGCTTCTTCATGGCAACTGTCAGATCATGATCTCCAGGAAGAGCATAGAAAGTTGTGAGGGGTTTTGGCACACACATTAAGGTTTTCAGACATACAGGTCCTTGTAGGAGAAGGCCAGTCTGCAGTACGCTGTATGGTAGGTTAGGGGTTGGCTTACATTTCAGAGGTTTAACATGTTGAGTAACTCATACCTTCATCAGAGACCCAGGTCAGTGACTTTGCTTGGTTGTCTGAGACTTTGTTCCCACTGATGAGTATAAAAGCTGCACTTGAAGAGGCTTTGTAGCTATTATTATTATAATAACCATCCAGGTGCTGCATTTCAAATATATCTTAGCAGCAGTTCACTTGAAAAGCCCAAATCACTATGCAATTCTATTTCTCACAACCCTTTAGTGGTTCCTACTGCCTAGAGCAGTGGTGGTGAGCCTACAGCGTGCAAGCCCTCTCCTTCCTGGTCTTGACCTGCGTCCCAGGAGGTTGAACTGGCTTCCAGTTCTGTTTGGTCAGTGGGGAGCCCCTGCAGGAGTGGAAGAATGGGGAAACATGAAACTGGGCTTTTCCTCCTCTGGTATGCTCCCTGTAAGGTTCCCTGGGTTGGTGATCCTTCAGCTGAAGGGTTACATATCCTTTCAAGGCAGTTTCTCTACAAGATTCTCTTGTCTGAGAACTGTTCTCTCCCTTGTCTTCTGGCTGGAAGATGGTAGAATATGCCAGATTGTTACTAAACCTAGGTTCCTACATTAACCTTTGGATTTAGCCTATACGACACTCACATCTTTATGAAAACTCTCCCACTCATCATCCTAGTTTTACCAGGTTTCCTGCTAAGGCAATTAGTGACCAATTTTCTTTCTCCTGTGCTTTTGAATCAGAAAATAGCAATAATACTTGCACAGTTGTCCTCGCCCAAACTTTAATTATCTTCCATTCTTTCTTCTTCACCTCCTGCAGCATCTGAATGCTGCTAACATCCATCATGTTGGGCCCATACCACTTCACTGTCTTTGGGCTCTCCTCACTTTCACCCTGTCTGTTAAAACAACTACTAGCTGGTCTGGCATCTCCTTATGTTTACATCACTGCAATCAGGTAAGAAAAATGGTAGCTTGGAGTACTTGGGGGCAGATAGGAAGAACCATTTCCTTTCACCTAGCAGCAGTTTGGTCACTAACAAGATGATAACCTCTCCCGGTAACCAGGGGCCCTTGCCAAAGATCTTTTCAAGTAACAAGAAGATTACTTCAAATGGTTCTTTATTATGCACAAGATGCAGTCTAAACTGATCAGCACACTGGGCAAGGCTCTACCCTCACTCTCAGTGCTCATGTTTCCAATCTGCGTTTTCTCTGTTCCACGTGTACCCTGAGTTCTTCCTGTTCTTCTGCCATTATAAACACTGTTGATTTGGTCTAGAACAGTCTCTGTGTTATCAAGAGCACTTCACTCATCTTTCAGTTCAAATAGGCTTCCCCATGAAACATTTTCTTTTGACCACCACAGGAACTGGTTCCTGGGTGATACACGGCCTGTATTTACTGACTGGAACCATGTGTGGACCCGGCCCTCTCCCAACAGATGTATAGCACAGCAAGAATTGAATCAAGAGCTGATGTTAAAGCTGATGTTCTTGCTACTACCCTGAATCTGCTTCCCACAAGAATACCTATTTCATAGGGTCGTTGGGAGGATTACATAAAACAGTGCCTGGGCAGTGACTGGCATACAGCAATGTTCAAGAAATACAGAATGAATGAGTGCGTAGGCTGGGATCGTGACCTCATCTCTTACCTCTTATGTATCTCCTGATTCTTCTGGGCTGTCCCCCATCCTGAAGCAAATTTCTAGGGTTGCTTATCCTTGAGGCTCCAGCTGAGGTGAAGCTCTGTTCGCGAAGTCTGGATAGTGGTCCAGCTGTGAGGAAGCCCAGTTCGTCATGTCAGAAGATGAAAATGTTATTAATGAGAGCACCTCTTTTGAGTGTGTGAGGCTCTGTCCCCATGCTGAGGAGGCACCATCTGTCAGGGATGGGAAGCTGGTTCTTGCCTCTGCAGCAATTTTCCTCAGCTGCTGGCCTCATTCAGCCACACTGCCACACTCATGGGCAGAAATCCCACACATATCCTTCTCAGACCAGAAAAAGTGCTTTTTTGGGGGTCTTAAACAGTGTGCCTAAACTCTATGACTACCTGACTAGCATTGAGAAATCTCAACCATTTAAAAAAAATCTGTTTATTTCTCATACACTTGGCAAAATTTCCTTTTTACAAAGGCTCCCTCCACTATTCTACAAGGTCCTGATGGACTGTGGTAGGATTTCATTATTAGGGGAACCTCTACAGGTCAGTCTGTCAAAGCAGAAGGCAACGACAGAGATTGTCATATGGAGGCATCTGGCATCATAGGGCTCTTTCCCCAAACCTAGTGAAATACAGCTGATAAAGAGGATGACATTTATGAGCCCCATCTTCTCCCTCAGCATTCAGATACCAAGGACAGAAAGAAACCACTTCCTGAGGTCAGACTTGTGCCAGACCCACACCAGAGAGCCATCTATTTATGGACCCAGGCTGTCTTGTGTTAACATCTGCCAGGCTTGGCTGACCCCAGCTGGGTGAAGGGAGAGGAGACAGGGCCTTCCATCCTCCTTTTTAGGTTCCTCACAGAATCATCCTCTGAGTGAAATCCAGACTGTCCCTGCCTCAGGGGTTTGTCCTTGTCCTGGGGTCCCTCCTCCTGGCTCTAGCCAGGGGCCTGCAAGGTGCCCTTGAAACCATTAAGTTCAAGGCCCTTGGTGAACTTGTCATTTTTCTCAATTAGCTTTGTCCTCTCTGTCCCTTTATGGACCTGTCGTGGCATCTGGTGGGGTAAATGCCCAGTAGAGGGCTTGTGCTCTCATTTTAGAGCAGGACTGTGTGGAGAGGCTGGGGAGAAGGAGAAAGCTTCATCCTCTTCTTTCTTGAACCTAGAAGGTTTAAGGAGAGTGCTGCTATTTGTGTCCTCCCAGGCCACAGGGAGAGTCAACTTGGGTCTGTAGATTTCCTTTCTGGATGAAGAGTTCCTATCCTAACAGTCACTCATCTGATAAATGTGAATTTCCTACTGAGTCTGCCTTCCCTCAGCCGAAGTCTAATGGGAGATTTTCAAATAAAAAAATTGGAGTATCAGTCCTAATTTTAGGAAACGCCAACTTGCTTTTAGCCTGTGTGTGTCAGAAAGAGAACTGTATTCAAGACAAAAACACCTCAAAGGCTGCTGGCTTGTGAGGCTTGGCACCCCAGAATGGGGAGAGGGGGACGTTGGTGAGCAGATGCAAGATGGAGACCATGTGATCTTTCCTCAGAAGTTGGTTGAGAGAGAACCAGGGTTCTATCTGTGGGAAGGGTCCTGGCCCTAATGCCACTGCATCGGTGGGCACTGGCTACAAGAAATAAAGAGCCTGGACTGTCACTGACTTAATATGTGGTCAAATCAAGGATCTAATTCTTTTCATCTTTCTACTTTGTCAGCCTCAGCATTGATGTTTCCTGTGACCAGCTAGCCACGTGGTCCTGACCCTCTAACCCCACATGGTACTAGGGTAGATAGGGGCTCCATGCTTTCTTGGTTTACCCAATTGTAAAAAGAAGCCACTTCCTAATCATATAAGGCAGAAAGAGACTACTGTCCTGAGTATGAACTTTTCAGCCTTCCCTTCAGGCTAACAGAGTAGTTAGCTCGCATGAGCACCTTTGACTAATAGCAGTTGCCAAGTGAATGACGTGGTAGACTGACTTTGAGTCAGATCCAACACGGTAGCTGAGAATATGGTGTCAGCTTCCTTTGAGTTGCAGTTACTAAGAGCTCCTTGGGGAAATGTATTATATTGAGCAAAGGTGTGGGGCATGGTCTCCCATAGCAGTGTTTTAAAAATGATGAATTGAGATCCATTAAAGGCCATGAAACCAGTTTAAATTGTGGCTCATTGGACAAACTGAGTCCACTACCTGTTTTTGTAGATAAGCTTTTATTGGAACACAGCCACTTCCATTTTTTTCTACCAACTATGACACTTTCTGGCTACAATGGCAGAGTTGGTTAAGCTATGATGTTAAAATGTTTATTATCTGGGCCTTTACAGAAAAGGTTTTGTTGATGTCTGGTTTAGAGGGTTACAATCAGCATTAAAAGATGAAATAGACCTGGGTATGATGGTGCACACTGGTAATTCCAGCACTCTGGAAAGCTGAGGCAGGAGGATCACAAGTTCCAGCCCAGCCTGGGCAATGTAGCAATTTAGAGAACTTGTCTCAAAATAAAATAAAAAAATTAAAAAGACTGATTTGACCACATAGTAAACCAGTGACAGTCAGGCTCTTTAATTATTTGTAGCTCAATTTGAATGCCCTAGGTTCAATCCCTGGGACAGAAAGAAAGAAAGAAAGAAAGAGAGAAGAAAAGAAAGAAAAGAAAGAAAAAAGTTAGACTATAATACAAACACCAGACTGCATTTTCTTGGAGTTTTATATAGATATATATTCATACTTGTGTGTGCTGGTTATTATTTACTGATCTCAATGGATCATGGTCAAAACAGTTGCATGACTGTACTAGAACACCATTCACTTTTGCCTGGAAATGACTTTTTTAAAAAAAATTTTAAAGATAGTAAAATCCAATAAAACATAACAGAACAAAGTCAGTCAAAACAAAGCAGTAGAACTGGTACAGAACTTCAAAGAAAGATATTATGAAAACAATAGCTACTATAGTATATCTTGTTATTTTCAGAATAGTTGACCATTCCAACAGGTATAGTAAAATTAAACCAAAAACAAAACACAATAAAACCAATAAAAATGGAATATAAAATAAAGCAAAAAAAATCAGAATAAAGCAGAACAATGAGAACAATATTGGGCCTTGAAGACAAGAAAGAAGAGAATCAGGCTGCTGGCCCCAGGCCTGCAAAATCAACAAAACAATACTAGCATTTAGTTGCTTTATGTACCTTAGTTGCTATCAATTTAGCCAGACCTCTGAATCAACAGGTTGCTCGTGGTGGGTGAGGGGGATTGTGGCAGTGTGGTGGTGTGTTGTCCTTGATTCTTAGCCTGTGCGCCGGTAGTGTACGGGAGGCGTATGTTTCTCTTCCTGGAGTCGGCACCGGAAGGCAGACTAGTTGTTTTCTGTTTGGAGTCACTCTGACACAGTGGGGCAGGTTCTCGACTGACTTTTTGTTTTTGAGACAGGGTCTTCCTATGTAGGTCAAGCTGGCCTAGAACAAGCAGCAATCCTCCTGCCTCAGCTTCCCAAGTGCCTGGCTTGAAATAGGCTCTTACAGAGGCCTATTTGTGATAGTGCTGTCTCTTGGGTTGAATGTATCTACATATCTGACAGAAGACATGGGATAATTTTTTATTTATTTATTTATTTATTTATTTATTTATTTATTTATTTTATTGTGAGCTGACCTGGGAATACTGGGGGAATAATGGATAGAGGACCAGCAGGAAGCTGGCCAGGAGAAAGCTGGGTAGGCTGGGTTGGACTCAGGAAGCTTTCTGCTAGGAGGGCAGAGTCTGGCTACTCAAGTCAGAGCCCTGCAACCTGCTTCAGGAAGCCCCCAGCTGAGAGAGACTCCAGGCCTCAGGTCAAGCTAAGAAGAGTGCACTGACAGATTTCTAAGCCTGTTCCCCTGAGTGCTATGGATGGAAAACCAAGGGCCGGAGGAGACCACACACAGACTCCAGGGGCAGGCTTGGTGTCTCAGGCCTCTGGCGCCTTTCCACCTCCTACTTTCATTGTCTTAAACTCCAGCAGTGCCTGGAAAGAAACTGGATGGAAATTGCCTGGGAGTGCTGACTCCTGGTTTCTCCTTTCCCAGCCAGCAGAGGAAGGGAGAATTCTCTTCCCACTGTATCAGGGAAGGGAGTCTTGCTCTCTGCAGTTTTCCTTGTTTCAGTCCCCAACCTTTAGTAATTGTCCTTGTACCTCAACACTGAGCATCTTCCCCCTAGGCTGGAAACCACTAGAGTGTGAGGAGGTCGAAGCCATCTGATGGTCTCTGAGATCTCCCTGCTACTGGGGAGGTGATACTGGGCTGTTTGCGGCTGCTGCCACTTCAGAGACACTACTAGGTCCACAGAGAGAATGGCTTAGAGATTTATAATGGGACTAAAGAGCTAATGAATTAGTTTTCTAGTGCCTGGGGGATCCTCTTACAAGCAGATCCACGCCAGACAGAAATGTTCAGAGGTTTATTGGAAATGTCCAGCCAAGGACACATACTAACTTTGCTTCATTTTCACAATGCCTCATGACCAGTGAGGCAAAGGGCTCTGAGAATGTCCTTGGAGAACAGGCCACAGTCATGGGGTCTCAGATGAGGGCTGTACCTTAGCAGGAGTGGGCTGGGGGACTCAGTTCTTTCTTTGGAAACTACTGTCAGAATCTGCCGGGAGCATTCAAGATCTGCTCACACAGTGGTCTTCCACCATGTCTGAACAGAAGGTCTCTGAGAAAGTGAACTCACACTTGGAAAGTGAACCCCAGTGTGGAAAATAGCTTTACTAAGAGGAGCTGATCCGAAGAGCAAGGTGGGGAGCCTCTAGAAGAACTTCACTTGCCATTGGAGGTCTCCCTTTTCTCCTGGGGCCACCTCAAGGCACAGGGTCTTATTTTGCAGAGAAGGAAAGTTAGGTCCTAAAACACTGAGGGACTGCTTGGATTCTCCAGAAAGCTGATCCAGAGGCAAAAGTAGCCCCTCACCATTTTCCCATGCAAAAAGCAGTGCAGCCTGGTGGTCAGTCCTTTTCAACTCTACAGCTAGTGAATGAGGGCAGTTCTGGTGCCAGGAATTGTTTTATTTCTAGGAAAGCCATTGCATTTCATGAAATATGTTAGGCTGCCCGCTCCCCTTTGGTTCTCTCACAAATGCATGAGGTGAGAGAGATGCCGAATACGTAGGCTCAAAGGAGAAGGAATCCTAGCTGATTTATGCAGCAGAGCCAAGATTCAAAAACAGGCTTCTTGATGGGCACAGTGGCACTTGCCTGTAATCCCAGCTACAGGAGGCTGAGGAAGGAGGATCACAAGTTCAAGAGCAGCCTGGGAAACTTAGCAAGAGTATGTTTCAAAAAACAAACAAACAAACAGAAACAAAACCAATCTTCTTCATCCCATGTCTCATTATTTAGCTGAGTGGAGTCCGGGCTCTGCCACAGTCTAGCTGGGTGACTTCAGCCTTTCTGATCAATGAGGGAGCAGTGAGGAGCAGTGAGGGGGTAGGGACAGATCAGGTTGCCTTGGGACAAAGCTTTGGGGTATAAAGGCAAATGGTACCACCAGCGGGTGTCACAGAGCTGTGGAAAGAAAGCCTTTTTCCTCCTGCGGCCCCCTGGGGCAGCTGTCTTCCAGCATCCCTTGGCTGGCCCAGGCAGAGCTCAACTCTGAGCAGTGAATGGCTGTCCTCACAATGCCTGTAACTCTAAGTCCTTATGTAGGCTACTTAGGGATTGTGATGGGGAAAATAAGCAGGTGCCACAGGGTCTCAGGGAAAAAAGCATCCCAGGATTTCTTAGAACAGATTGAGAGACAGACAGACAACAAACACACGCAAGTTGTAAATTTCAAGTTTGTCTTCAAGAAGAAGCCAAGATAAATGAGGATTAATATCCTGTGCTTCTCTTGAGCAGTGGAGCTCGAGGACCAGAAACCAGCAGCCAATTGTGGTTGCCTGGGTTTACTCACTCTGGACCGTGGGAGAAATCAGCTTCCTCCTTGGGTGAGGGAGGACAACGTCTTTATTCAATCTTGTGCTTCAGAGAGGCCTTCCTTGCAGTGACTGCTTGTAAGGGAAACAGGGCTTTACTGTGGTAGTGGCTGGCCAGGGCCTGGTTTCCTTGAGCCTCACTGTAGCAGTGCCCTCGATGCAAGAGAGGAGTAAGGGAAGAGGACAGACAGTCTCTGAGGGTCTGTGCTAATTCCTGTGGTCGCCATAATAAATCACTGCAAATAGTGGCTTAAAGAAATAGAAAGTTACTTTCTCTCAGGTCTAGAGACCAGAAGTCTGAGTTCTAGGTAGTAGTAGGAACACATTCCCCCTAAGGTCCCTAGGGACAAAGCTTTCCTTGCCGCTCCAGGTGACGGCTGGTGTTCTTTGGTGTGTGGCAGCATGACTCCAGTCTCTGCCTCTGTCTCCACATGGCCTTCTCCTTTTATCTTCTTATAAGCACACTTGTCATTGGATTTAGGATCCATATAAGTAACCCTGGGTGAGCTCATGTCAAAATTCTTAGTTTAATTGCATCCAAAAAGATCATTTTTAAAAAGATGATCATATTTATAGGTTGGAATGATAGAGACAGCTTCCTTTTTAGGACCACTATTCAATCTACAGTGTCTAAATACTTTCTCTATTACAGTGTCTAAATACTTTGAGGGTTATGTTGTATACTTCTCCTAATACAGTGATGAAGACATTATTCTCATTTTCCAGGAAAAAAAGCCACTAAAGTTTAGAGGGGAGAGATAACTTGTGCAGGTTTACACCATCACTAAATGGCTGGGCTAGATTGGAAACTTAGAGCTTCATCACCAGACGTGGAAGAAGGGGAATAGCATGTGAAAATGTAAGGAGGATCCTCTCGTGAGGAGGATCTGAGAGCAGTTTGGTCTTGTTAGAAAGATCTGTGTGTGTGTGTGTGTGTGTGTGTGTAAAAGAAGCTAAAAAGAGTGCTAGGTAGGTTGGGTCTTATTATGGAGGGAGGGTCATCCAGAGAGGTAGATGCACAGCTAAGGCGAAGACGGAAAGGGAATGAGAATCTCAAGCCCAGAGGAAGGCCAAGTGATGGGTCAGGTGATCAATAAGTGCAGGGAAATTAGGAATCTAGAGAATTCCCAGGTTTGGCCATTGAGGGTGCTGTGAGGCTGCCGATTGTATAGGGAGGACCTAGCAATAGGCAGTCATGATTTGTAGCTGCTGGAGACTTTCCCTGTAAGCTGTAAAGAGTCTACTCTTGCAGAAGGGGATGGATATGAGACCCCCACCATCAGACAGTCCATGTGATCCTTTCTTAGAAGTGAAGGACATAAAGAAAGAGGTTTCAGGGGCTTGGCTGTTGGCAGAAGTTCTGGGTCTGCAGGGTGTTTTCCTCATTAGTCAATTCTGTGCTGTGGTTCTGGGCATTGTTCTTGGACACTGAGCTCCATCCTGTTTCTCAAGACACCCAGCAACTCAGTGAGCTACTTAATAGCTTCACTAAATTCCCTCTCTGCTTTAGCCAGACAGACTATAGCCTGTTATTTACAGCTAAGAGCCCTGACTCATATAAGTGGGTTTGGGGATGAATGTGAAAAAGCATGTCAGGGGACAAGAGCATGGTGAATGTGAGGTGTCAGCAAGGCATCAGTGTAGTGACATTCAGGGCCATGTGGGTCAGGAGCACAGATTTGAGACCACTGGCACTTAGGTGGCTGTGAGGGTGCTATGGTTTATACATTGTGTCAACTTGAGAAGTTTAGAAGCTTAATTAAGTAAGGCAACAGCTCTACATCCTGGAGTGTAGAGCATAAGCAGTTACCTGGCCATTGTGTCTATTTGAGAAGGTCAGAAGTTTAACTGAGAGAGTCAGCAGGGAGCCAGGGGTCTTATTTTGTAAACATCCTTATCCTGTGCAAAGGA
>RJWM01014692.1:0-49781 GCA_004363535.1 Dasyprocta punctata | reverse complement strand
AATTCAAGGACCCAATCCAAAAATGGGCATCTGAGATGAATACACACTTCTCAGAGAAAGAAATACAAATGGCAAATAAATATATGAAAAAATGTTCAACATCCATGGTCATTCGGGAAATGCAAATTAAAACAACACTGAGATTCCATCTCACTCCAGAAAGAATGGCCAAGATTAAAAAATCAACCAACAACAAATGCTGGAGGGTTGTGGGGAAAAAAGAGCTCTTCTCCACTGTTGGGAATGTAGAGTGGTGCAACCACTGTGGAAGTCAGTGTGGAGATTCCTCAAGAACCTAGGATTAGAGATTCCATTCAACCCAGCTATCCCTCTTCTGGGCATTTTCCCAGAAGAATTGAAAACATCATACCATAGTGATATCTGTGCACCCATGTTTATAGCAACACAATTTGTAATAGCCAGATTTTGAAAACAGCCCAAGTGCCCATCAATCAAAGAATGGATAAAAAGATGTGGTATTTTTATACAATGGAGTACTACACAGCTATTAAGAAAGATTGCATTGAGACTTTTGTAAGTAAATGGTCACGACTTGAGACCATACTCATAAGTGAAATAAATGCAACCCACATGTGTAAATACCGTATTGTCTCCCTAGTGTAAGAAACTGAAAAAGTATATATGATCCAAAATCTGTAATAAATACTATGTAAGGGTAAAAAACAGCTCAAAGAGCAAAAGTAACTGGGAAGGGAAAAGGGGGAAAGAGGGAAGGGAAAAGTAAAAGATATAAATCTGTAAATATGTATATGTAAGATAACTAAAACGAAAACACTACTGAATATATTCGTTATTGAGAAAGAACAATTAATACTGATATGATTAGATCAGTTTTACATGTCTATATCTCTTAATGTAAACAACCATTTTGAAGATAACGATATGCAATATTGCAACCATTGTTAAGTTTCTATCATCGTGTTTTGTAAACCTGTAATTTTGCTGTTGTGCATTAACTCTAGTCGTTTGTTTATCTGTTTTTTTTGTCTTTGTTATATATGTCTTTTTTTCTTCTGCTTAAATAAATAAATTTAATCTCATGACATGTTATTACTGTCATTTCATATAATAAATTTTTATTTAGATTCACCCTCACATTATTTACTACCCATTTCATTTATCAATTTTTCTTCTAAGATCACTTTTGTCTGCTTTCAGAAAATTGCTTCCTTTCTCTTTTTGAGGGTTGTCTCTTTCTGTTTATTTTTGCTTGACAATATGTTCCTTTCATGCTGTGCCTAGAGATACTTTCAATGAAAGTGGAATTATAAAGTTGTAGAGTTTAATTTTTTAGAAAAATAAGTATATTATTCCATTTTATTTTGACTTCCATTGTTGCCAGATATTATTGCACTTGTCATCCTTTAATAATCATATCTTATTTTAGAGTATTATTAAGGCTTTTTAAAATCATTAAGTCTTTTTAAGTTTACCATTTTGCTGTGGGACTATGATGTGTCAAAATTTGGGTTACTTTTATTTTTCATCTATAGATAATGTCTTCTGAATTTTAGGAGCCTTAATATAGAATGGGAAACATAACCATATACTTTTTTTCATTACTTAGAGAGTACTTTATTAGCTTCTGTAATCAAACTCACATAGATAAGACCTTACAAATTGGTAAGAATAGAGTGAGCCTTGTGTTTCGCATAAATGTGGAAAAATACTGGTTATTATGAAATTAATATTAAATATAATTCTTTATAAGTAACTATTTCTATAGCATCACTCTATTCTTATAAATGAAAAAACACATGCCAAATCTATTACCATTGTGACTCTTCTAATGTCTTAGTCTTTTTTAAGATCTTAATTTTTAGTAAAAGTTTCTTTCTACAAATTTGACATTTAGATTGAATGCCTACCATTTTAGAGAAGCAATTAAGAATACAATCACTTTAGACATCAAATAAGCATGCCCAAAGTTAAAAAATAGATAAAATTTGTCTTTATTTCAACACAATTTTTCTTTCTAACACAAACCTCTGTTTAATTTCTATCAATTACATGGCCTCAGTGCTCACCAGTTTCAAGTTTCTTTGGCTAACATTTCAAGTAGTGTATTGAATAGGAGTAATGAGGGTGGACATCCTTGTCTCATTTCTGATTTCAGAAAAAATACTTTTAATATTTGTCATTCAATGTGATTTTTGTTGTAAGTTTATTGTATATAACCTTTAGTATTTGGAATTATGATCCTTCTGGAGTTAAGTTTTTTAAGCCTTTTGTTACAAATGAACAGAATTTGAATTTTGTTGAAGGCTTTTTCTCTTTCAGTTAAAATAATTATGCCATATTTATAACTGATTTCTTATATGTATTGTACTATGATTATTGATTTGTACATGCTAAATCACCATTGTGCCCCTGGAATAAAGCTAACTCAATTATGATGTGTAATATTTTAATACATTGTTAAATAAATTTAGAAATATTTTTACATTTATATTTATGAAAGATTGGACTATAGTTTTGCTTCTTCATTTCTTTCAATATTTTTTCTTTTTTCTTGCTTGTTTTGTTTTTTATCCATTTTCAATATCAGGGTGAAACTGTACTCATACAATAAGTTTGGATGTTTTTGTTCTCTGTCTCCATTACCATCAGTTCTTCTGTTAGAATCTGGTAAATTTCAGCACTAAATTGACTTGGTCCTTTTTTTTGTTTGTTTATTGGGGGAGATTTTGTTACTACTTTAATTTCTTTTCTTTTTCTTTTTCTTTCTTTCTTTTTTTTTTCATTTTAAAGAGGATAAAGCCAAGATAAATAAAACCAGTATAAGTGATACAGGACTTTAAAACCTTATGAAACCAACAATAGTTACCAAAATGCCTTTTGTTGTCTTCAGGTAGCTACAGATACCTTCAGACATAGTAAAAATCAAACAGAACAAAATCGAATAGAAACAACAAAAACAAACCAATGAATGCAATAAAGGACTTCAAAGCAAGCCACTAGTAAATCCAAAATAACTACCATAATATGTCTTGCTATCTTTCAAATAGCTTCTCATGCCATCAGATTTAACATAATCAAACAAAAGAGAATAAAACCCAACCTAACAAAATAATGAAAATGATATTGTTTCCTGACCAGGATCACTTCCTGGTGGGGCCTGGTTCTCTCCCTCGGCAGTCCATGAACAGTGTGACTCACGGAGAGAGACTTGAGTGTGGCTGTCTCCACTCCAGCAGCAGCCTGTGCATGGTGCTGCTTTCCAGGCGGAGATCAACTTCCCATAAAGTCTGGTTCTCTGTTTAATTTCTTTTTTAAAAAATCTTTTTATATTTTTATCCCCTTGGCTCGTTTATGGTAGATTAAATATTTGTTTCTTCTAGATTCTCCAAATTATTGAAAAATAGTTTTCCAAAATAGTCCATAATTATCCTCTTGATTTCAGCATGCGTGGGTTCTAACATCCTGTTTTACATTTCTAATTTCATTAATTTGGGTATTGCCTCTTTCTTTTGTTAATTTCACCAAGGTTTATTAATCTTGTTTATCTTTTCGGAAAACCAAGTCTTTGACCATTCACTTCCTTGCTTAATGTATCAAATCTCTCTGGCCTTAGTCTATTTCATTTGGTCTTTATTTTCTCCTCCTCCTCCACCTTCTTCTTTTCTTCCTCATCCTCCTCCTTCTTCTTTTTGATTGACCTTTGCACTTGTATCTGCATTATGTTTTGCCTGACAACATGTTACTTTTTTTGAATAATTTGCCTACTTTTTAATCCTTATCATCTTTAACTAAGTTATTAATATGAACACCTCTGAGTGTAGATTCTTGCCTGATGTGATTTTGCTGTATATCTAGCCTGTTATGATTTTCCCCAACACCTCATAATTTAAACCTCATTTATTGTTTCTGTTAGACACTGTATACAGCTACTTGGTTTTTATGGTTTCAGATCACTAGTTTTGCCTTGATTTAGCTCCAGTCCTTGAGTCCTTGCTTTGCCTAGTCTTGGCTCTCAAATTTGATTTACTACATATGACTGAAAACAACATGATTCTTAACAGTTTCAGATGATCATCAACACTATGTGATCAAAAGTAAATCATGAAATAAATTATTGATCCAAGCTTAATAAATTGATTTTGTGCTTCTTTATATTTTTTGCCATTATTCATAAAATGTAGTAACAAAATAATGTTAAAAGTGAGACTAATTTTTCTTTAAAAAGGTATATTCAAAAATATCCATTTCAACTCTTTATTTGTTTAGCTCAGAATTTTTTCTGAAAGCTTATCTAATAACTCAGCACTTTCAAGTGTTCTTTTCACAATTCTTCCCTCACCCTCCCTGCAGCCCAGTGACTTAAAGTAAATACCCTTTTGCTGTCTTATTTTGTATACAACTATGATTGGCTGGTTAATGGTCCTAGTTACTTTTCTCATTGCAGAAACAAAATACTGAATGCCCAAAGTTGAGGGAAAAAAGGTTTATGTACCTGACAGTTTGAAAAAGTTTCAGCTCATAGTTGGCTAGCTCCACGGAAGGGTAGCATGCCAGAAAGACATTGCAGAGAGGAAACAGTTCATGGCAGACAGAGGGCAGCAACCTACAGGTGTCAACTGACTAGCGTCTTTCTGCCCCTTGTATCTTATCCAGAATACCCACCCTTAATCCTAGTATCATGTTCTTGATCCCAGGATCATACACCCTAGATCCAGCCACCTCCAAAAAACCCCACCTAGAACTGCATAAGGCATTGGGGGAACACAAATTATAACATTCCACCTCTTGCACCTCAAAGACTCATGCCCATCCTTTTATGCAAAAGGTGTTTAGTCCATCTCCAAGAGTTGCCAAAGTCCAAATAGTTTCAGCATTACTGAAAACTGCAAGTCAAACATTTCCTCTGAGATTTAAGGCAAATTCTTAGCTGCAAGCCCCTGCAACAAATGAAAAAATGTTATATACTTCCAACATACAAAGAAAAATATAGACATTTCTATTACAAAAGGCAAAAAGAGGTGGGTAGAAAGAAATGGGAAGAAAGGAAGACCAAAGTATAGCAGGACAAACACTAAATCAGGTATTTCTATGTTCAGCATTCCCAGCAATCTGTTGCTCTCCCCATATGGCACTTTTGGTGATTGTAGCTCCCATGGCTTCTCTCTTGGGCCATCTTTGCTCATTCCTTGAAGCTTTCCTCAGATAATCCATGTTCCTGGCTTCTCCAACCTTCTAGGGTCTCCACTGTACTTTTACCTTCACACTCACAGCTTCACACACTGCCCTCTTAGGGGCATACTGCCTCACATCACAGACCTTCTTGTGAAATCTGGGTGAAAGCCTTCCTGACCCCACACATCTTGCATTCTGCAAGCACATAAAACCAGCACCACGTGGATGATGCTAAGATGTGTAGCCAGGAGGAGCCAGAATTTTTTCTCACTTAGCTATAGCATTTGAGTGCCTATGAGCCAAATTCCAAGAAACAACTTCCCTCGGCCACAGATATTTTGGAACATGTTCCTCTTCCCAAAACAAAGTCTTTCACCATTGCAATTTTGAGACTGCAAAGGGCGGAGTCTTGCTGGTTCTTGTGTTGTTCTCAGGTCATCTTTTCTATGGTACTCTTCCTTCTCAGCAACCAAGTTCTTTTCTGCTCCATTTTTGCAATCCACAATTCTATTGAAGCTTCCTTTCTGTCAAAGTCATGACATTTTAAATCATTCTGCTGCACTCTTTGCTCTTGATTCTCAACATAGATCTGGTTAGACTGTCTTGAAATTTCTTTAGTTTGCTTAATTAGTTTAATTAAACAGATTAATTAGTTCACAGCCCTTAATCTCAGTTTCAGGCAGTCTCTGGACATGACAAACTTTCTGCCAAGGCATAACACACATTGTCTGGAGTCCAACAATCAATCCAATCCTTCTTCCCAGCAGAAAACTTCTGAACCTGGTATTTATTGACAGAATTTCTATCAGCATTCTGGTATTCTCAGTTCTGACCAGAATCTTCTATCAAGTACAGCTTAAGGCATTCCAGGGCTGTTCTTTTGACTGGCATCTCCAAACCTTTCCAAACTCTCCCACAAGCCAGTTAAAAAGGATTCTAGTGTGAAAAAGCAAACAAATTACATCATGTCACAATGATATGAACAAAAAAAAGATACAAAGATATGGAAGAGATATTGATTTGAAGGCACTATTTTAAATAAGTTGGTTCATAAAGATTATCTAGGAAGTTTACATTTTAGTAGTGACCCTGAGGTATCTGAAGACATATTCTATGTGAAGATTTTTGAGAAGAGTTTTTCAATAAAGCATAGCAAGTGCAAAACCTCTGAAGAGGGATCATACTTTCCAAAAAGAATGAAAGGACAGTGACATGGAGCATATTTAACCAAGACAAAAAAAAAAAACACAAACAAAAAAACTGTGGACAATGAGTCATGTCAAAGATTGGAACTTTTTTTGTTGTTTTTGTTAATTTAGTAGGAAGAACTTGGAGAGTTTTAATTTGGGGAATGATTTCATCTGATTAAAACCTTATAAACAGTATTTTGACTGTTGTAAGGAGAAAATATTAAAGATGGCTGAAGTGTAAAAGATAGGAAATTATAGAATGCAGTTCTGTATTAATTCAAAATAGAGGTGCTAGTGACTGATAGAATGACTAAAGAAGTAATCAGTACTCAGACTTTGGATGTTTTGAAGGAACAGCCTTGATCATACTGATGGCTTGAATACAGAATATAAATATAAATGATGAATGAATAACTGAGTGAATACAATTACTTATTTTTATAATCTAGTTTTATATATGTCTTCTTTTGTCAGTTAGAATTTAAACTTTTCAATGGTAAGGGCTTTGGTCTTTAATTATTTTTATTAGTACATATTTGGAGTACATAGCAATACATTTGTTGTGGGGATTTCACACATAGTACATTTTAATTAACTTTTTTTACCCTCTACCCCTCTCAGTCCTCCCTATTGCCTCCCACTCTTGATCTCTCATTTGCAAAAGCTGTATTTACATTTTTCCCTTCAATTATTTTTCTCCTCCCCTTTCTTTCACCTCCCCTCTACATATCTTGATCCCATTTCCAGTTGAGAAAATCTATTTCTTCCTAATATATCTTTCATCTTGCTCATTATCTATATTTTGAGTTTCTCATATAAGGGAAATTATTTAAATTTGTGTGTTTGATGTGTTTCACTTAATATTGTGGTCTCAATATTCATCCATTTACCAATGAATGCCTCAACTTTTATAGTCCTTTATGACTGAGTAATACTCTATTGTGTATAAATGCTACATTTTCTTTGTCTATTCAACTGTTTATGGACATACAGGCTGTTTTCAAGATTCAGCTATTATAAACTATGCTGTTAGAAACATAACTATGCATATAGCTCTGCAATATGATTAATCTCCATGTAACCCCAGTTCTAAGCACAAATTAGATCCTTAATAAATGTGCTAATTTATCATTAATAGGACATTCCCTAATCTATCCATTTGACCTTTTTTCCTTCTTCTTTCTAAATGTCTCAGTATCCATCATATATTTTCATTCTTGCTCTTAATAGAATGATTGAAATCCACGTAATTTAGATTTCTTATTACCACTACAACTGTCTTAATTGCTTTCTCTCACTTAAATTCATCTCAGTTTGATTCAAAATGCAAATTAATGACTTGAAATTTTAATTTCAGTCATTCTTTCAAGAAGTATTTATTGAGCCAGGCCTGATATCAGATGCCTATAATCCTGGTACTTGGAAGGCCAAGGCAGGAGGATTAAGTTTAAATCTAGTCTGGGAATCATAGTGACATGCAAGACCCTATATCAAAACAAAACCTATTGAACAGTTAAAGATGTAGTTCATTGTGAATACCTTGGGTTCAATCCCTAGTACAAATAATGTAGTTAATGATTTGTGTGTACTTTGTGCCCAGCATTTTTTCTGGATGCCACAATAAACAATAGAGTTTAAAAAACAACTGCCCTTGGGGTGCAGTTGTTAAAAATGCACCCAGTAGCTATAGTAACTAAAATATAGACTATACTTGATAATAAATGATAACTAAAAATATAGATTACACTTGCAGTAGCTAAAAATAATGGTTAGGTTTGATAATAGGTGCTCTGAAAAAATAAAATAGTAAAGGGGACATATGAAGTGTTAAGAACATCAAAATGTTAAGTAGATTCCATTAGAAAATCAAAATTTTAAATAGGTGCCTCTTTAAGGAGGTTATATTTGACCATACAAAAATTATAGGGCATTATAGCACAAAGTTTCTGTTGTGAGCTTGAGTTTGGCTTGTTTGAGAAATATGAATAATTTTGATATAAATAAAAGTTTAGCAAGTGGTACGATGATAGGAGATGACATAAGAAACATGGAAAATCCAGATCATTTAGGGTTTTGGTCACATTGTAAGAAAATTGTGTTTTGTAGCACATGAGAATAGAAACAATTGGACAATCTGGAGCCCAGCAGATCTGACTTTTGTCTGAAAAAAATCACCAAAGCTGCTTTAGAAATACTTGAATATAAAGGATTGAGGTCCTTTGCCCTATGGATTTTTGTAGCTTTTATTCTAATCAAAGTTCTCCACCTGTTTTCAAAGGTTTTAATATAAGTGTATCTTATTTTCCAGTGGCCCTCAACATACGGTTTTTATTTTCAAGGGAGTTTCATCATGGATTTGCTGACGTCAAATACACTTACGCTTCTTTAACTTAGCCTGTCTCTTCCCTTCATTAGAGTCCCTTTTATCCTCTCTTATCCAGAAGTTAAATTCCAATTCTAGCATAAAATGACTCCTTATTTTTCCCGTTTTATTGATGTCTCTCATCATAAATTAATGTAGCTCTCGAATACATTACCATATACTTTTATTGTGAATGTTTACTGTGTGCTAATCTTCCAAATGATATTGCAAGTTCTAAAATAGCAGGAAATCAGTGGATTCTATGTGCCTATGGTATCCCTCAAATATGGGAATTATATCAAGTTAGTGTTGGATGATACAACATGTAGTTTGTGTTTTTCCTGTAATGACAATCACTCAAGTAACTTCTGGAAGAACAAGGGTTAAAGCTAGGTGAAAGGAACCCATAATTTCTTTCCTCAGACACTGAAGCCAACCATGGAACATATAGCAGTGCATTCTTATTGAAAAATTCCAAAGCCTGGCACCTTCTTGGTTTTAATAAAACTGAATATATGCTTGTCAATATGCTGACTGTATATTTTTAATGCTGTCTCTTGTTTTTGTCAGTGTGGGACAATTTGCTCAAAGTGAGTCTCAAGTTGGAAGATCAGGCAGGCACCTGCTCAAATAGATGTCACATAACTACTATAGTCACACGGGTGCTGGATGTTCACAGCAATCGTAGAGCAAGTGAAAGAGAGGGGGAGAGAGGGAGGGTGCTGGCCAAAGATTCAGCCGGTGCATACCAGAAAGAGGCAGTCCCACCGCAGGCAGCCATGTCTCCTTCTCCCTCCCCATTCTTGGGTTCTGGGCTGAAGCCTGGGACTGTCCGAGCTGATCTCGGATTCTCATTGGCCGCTGTCTTTTGTGACGTCACGATCATGATGAGAATTGATGATCGGACACGCTGATTTCATTGTCTGAGGCGGCAGTGGAGATCCAGGAAAAATCTCTGAATCCTTCTGCCCCAGCATTGGCCTTGTCTGGGATCCTCTGATCCTATCTGGGATCCTCTGATCCCTTTTGTGACTGCATCACGCCCGAGGTAAGGATCTAACCTGGGCGGGTGTGAAGGGCGAAGAAGGACAGGCAAGGCACTAGCAGACTGCTGTGTCCAGCAGGGGCCCGTAAATTCTGTAGACTAAAGAGCCAGCCAACAATCCGGTGCGGCTCGTGGGGAACCAACTGCCTTTACCCTTCCAGGAAAGGTTAGCAGCGCCGTGAGGTCAGAAAGGAGCTGAGGATAGTAATACAGTGGGTATTGCCAGAGAACACAGAGCACTGCTCCCAAAGGTTGAGTTTGGGGGCACACTTCTGGCCCGGTAGTAGGAGGAAGTGGCGCCTCTGCCTCCGAAGAAAGAAGGTTGATATCTATCACTTCCAGATTTTACTGGAGAGTGGGTTTCTCACACCCCTAAACACTTGGAGGGCATTGCGCCTGCGCGTTAATACCTTGGTGGGGGTTCAAGGCGAGTTTAGGCTTGGAGCTTGCGCAGGCTCTTTTTTTTTTTTCCGTTTCGCTGAAGGGGGTGGGGCTCAACCTTGTCTGGGTTGAAATGGGAAGAGATAGGGAGTTGATCTTGAGATATTTCAAGGGTCAGCTGAAGTGTAGGCATCTGCCATTTACTTTAAATCTGACCTACCGAAATTACGCAGCCGCAAAATTAGACTGATGAATTTAAGAAAGCGTGTTCTGAATCTCCAGATACTAGTTTTGAAATGACAGAAAGAATTTTGAGAAGAATTTGTGGAATAGAATATTCTCAGATGAGCAACTGGAAGGGGAAAACACTAATCATTCCAATAAATCCGACTCAGAGTTTGGATCTTCAAGGATCTCTAATTTGGAGTGACATTCCGTGATTTTGAATGTTAAACTTCGAAGAGACTCAAAATAAGCACCATGGTGAAGACTCAGAGAAAGAAATTTTCCTTTCCTGTCTTTTCTTCTTGGTTCTACTTCTTAGTCTCTGTTTTACGTTTCAAGGTGTTGTTTTTTCTTCCTCTTCTATCTTTCTGCAGAACCACTGAAGTCGAATTGTATTTTGAGAGACCATATCAAATACCCCTTTGTTGAGAAGGCTTATGTTTTTCAGTAATTGTGAGGAAAAACCTCTCTGTGTGTCCGTGTGGTGGAGAAATTTTACAGTAAGTTTTTAAATTTCCCTCCACAGTCTGATCATGGATTCCTATTTCATAAACTAATCTGGATTTTACTCCATTTTCATCAACACATTATCTAATCTTGGCAAATTTCTTTGAAAGTCCTCTCGCACAATTTTTCCCTTATGCTGCAACCTAAACTCTCATCACAGCCGGTCCAATTAATAAAGGAGCTTTCTAGCTAGCCTTTGCCTATGCCCCAAATCCTTAATTTATCTTACTGGGTCTGTGAATACCTATTATTCCCACTTTCTCTAATAAAAATATTATTTGTTCACTATTTTCTATTGTCCAAATCCCACCTGGATTTCAACAAACTTTGTAATCTATCCTCATTCTCCACAGCAATTTGACATCTCTCCTTACTGGTCCCTCAAAGGTAACCTCCATAACTTTTCTTCTTGCACCACTATCAGTCCCTTCACCTAGAATGAACTCTAGTGATTCAAATCTTAGCTGCATTTGAAGCTCTGTTTAAATTATACATCTCCTTAAGTACCTTCCAATTCTAGCCTGACTGCTATTAGGTTTACCTTATTAGAACTCCCATTTCAATTATTGTATTCGTCAATTTCTTATAACCTCATGTGTATTGTCTTCTTGCTTTGGTGCGTGTGTGTGTGTGTGTGTGTGTGTGTGCGCGTTCAACTGGACTTCTCAACTGAATTTTATAACCCATCTTAATGTTTGGGATCATGCCATCTACTTTTTTTTTCCATTTCTTTATCATACACTCATAGCACCTGACTGATTCATCAGAATGACTATAGCCACTTAAGTTTTTTTTTCCCCTTAAAATATTTCCTTGGAAATGAACTGATATTGTTATATAGAGAACTGCATACATATGAAAACGTATTCACTATTTGTCAGATAAGAGATCCACCAGTGACTTAAAAAATCTGAATGTAATCATGGAAAGACGTATTGATGATGTCTATTTAATGAGTGACTTCCAAATGTAACATGTCCTCATAAACAAAACCAAGTCACTGTGACCCCAGAAGTGGTTTTGTCTGTAAATTTCTTAGTTTGAAAAATACTAACTTTAGAGATAATCGGTTGTCCCTCTGATAGCATTGTATCATGTGCCCTCCTGAAATCTACTAATTACTTTCTATTGCATTATATTTTCAATTGCTCTTTTACATTGACCATACTAGTTTTCATTTGTGTGTGTCTTGGACACAGCTGATTATTGTGGTGGCTGCCATAACTATTATTGCATAATATATTGATTGTCACTTTCCTGTCCTTTGGGCTTCTAATTGCATTGTTCCACAGAGCTCAAGTTTTACTTGAATGAGAGTTTAAGTGTGTCTTAATATAGGTTTCACTGCAATTTCTGCTGCACTTTGAGGCCCCATCCAATATCACATCAAGGTTTATAGCTTGAGAATATAGATAAAAAAGCAGTCCAGGAGAGCATTGTGACCTGTAAATTCAAAAATCATTATCATGGATTATTGTAAGTAAACAATGAATGTTGTTTATTATAAGGGAAAATTCTTTCTCCTTGATCTTTTCTCTTAATACATACAAGTGAATCCTATCCAAATAGCTTCATCTTGCATTCAGCTTGTATAGTAATTACTAAGACTTTCCTAAAAATATAAATGAAGATTGATAGACATAAAGCTGCAGTTAGGCCACTCTAGATAGAATGTGACGTTTACGCACATGTTGTTCATTTCAGAGAGCTTAAAAGATTAAAATAAAAGTGTAGCATTTGTGTTTTAGGGTTTGTTTTACAATTTCCATCTGAATGAGAGACAGAAATTGCATTTTCTAATTTAATTTTTAAAGTTCAAACTGAAAGGGACTGTCTGATAATCAACTAGTCTCTTCATTTTATAAATGAAGGAGTTGCAACTGAAACAAGTGAAGTGTCCTGCCAACATCAGTGCTAGGCATTGTGCTAACAACTTTCCATATTTTAACATATCTAAACTGAACAACACGTTCATGGGGGTAGTTATTAATATTCTTTCCTACATTCCAATGAGAAGAAAAGCCATATGCTTGAAGCAGTTGACTTTTCTATGACCACACTACTGCTTTCCATGAACACTATGCCACTCCTAAAAGTCAGTAATTACTAAACTTGACCAAGGACTACTTGTATTTAAGTATTGTATTTTAATATACCTAGTCTTGATTGAAATGATATACTGAATACATTATGTCTAGGTACATTGGTCTAAGAGTAAAAGGTGATAACTTTAGAAAGATAAATGAAAACCTTTCCAGTTGAAATCTGTATGTGCACATAGAGCCTTACCTGTGTCAACTATTAATAAAAGTGTAAGGTCACATAACTAGGAAATGGCAGAGGTAGGATTTAAGGCATCTATCATTCTGGAGTCAGTACACTCAGCTGCTGGCCTGCTAGATCATAGGTCAGAGAGCTAGACTGGGACGTATTTTACTGTTTTTTTTTCCTTTAAATGAATGTGTGTTTGTATATTTTCCTGCTAACTTCTATTGTCTCCCTGAGCCTCTAATTCTTATGACATTTTCACTTTTCTCTCAGTGGAGAAGTGGACAGATTGAGAGACAAGCTGAGATTTAGGAGAAAGGATCAGAGTCCACTTTCAGTGGCATAAACACATAGACCCACATTTGTTTCTATTGCCGAACTAACCAATGGTGAAAGTTCTTGTTCACTGAGGTTTATGAAACAATAGATTATAAGCTTATATATCTTCCTCTACACTAATTTATTGCTTTCATAGTTTCTTATTTGTTTATCTTGATCTACTTGCTATGTGCTTTATAGAAGGAATAGCTGTACCACTTGAGAAAATAATTATCTGAGACCTATTTTAGAAATAGATTTGGGATTTGTTGTGGTTGCTTGTTTGTCTCTTTTGCTTTTTGTTTTTCTTTTCTGTGTCTTTTTTCTCTTAAATAAAAAAAAAGAAACAAAGAAAATAAAAATAAATTTGCCCTTATTAGACGAGAAATTTACTGCTGAAATCTTGAAACAGCAACAATTGGACTAGAATTGGTGCACTGTAAAATGTAGAAAAAGAAATATTTTCTACATTAGTGAAAAGTGTGACATCAGTTATCAGCTCTGACATTTTATAGTATTTAGAACCTTTAGGCTTACTTTTATCACTGATAACTGGTTAAAAATTGCTGAAGGTGTATTTGAGGGTTTTTTTTCCCAACAGTTAAAAGTACTTAATATACAAAGACTTTTTAAATTCTTATTGGTTGTAATATGAAGCCAATTTACTTTTCTGATTGGATTTAATGCATCTACATCTGTTAAGTCTGTGCTATTTAAAATATGCTACATGGTATAGGAATGTGGTCATCACCTTGGAAGTGCTTAGATACTGCAAAATCTCTAGTCCCACTTCAGACAACTGAATGGAAGTCAACATTTTAATGAGATTCCCAGTGGTTCGTATGCACATTTACATCTGAGAAGCAGTGTTGTACAGTGCAATCTGATTTCCTGAACAACCTAGACTGTAGATAAGCTTTGCTCCATTCTGGAGTGCATATTGTCTCATTGAGAGAATAAGTGCACCTATTTGATAGTTAAAATTTTTAAGACTCTGGATGAATCAGTCCACTTACTTTGATGATAGAAATAGTCTTACCGTTGAAACAATATTTGCCTTTATTACTTGACTCTCAAGGAATGCAGCAGAAGAATACAAATGTATTGTGTACACTGTCACTAATATCTTTCAGAGGGAACTGTTTATTTCTTGTTTGCTGCTATAATATATCACAACAAAATCAGAGACATAAAACATTATAAATTTATTATCTTATAGTTCTGGAAGTCAGAAGTATGAAATAGATCTCACTGAGTTATGATCAATGTGCCAGCCTGACTTTCCTTCCTGGCAGCTGTGGAGAAAAATCCATTTTCTTGCTTTTTACAGCTTTAAGAGGCAATGCACATTCTTTGGTTCATGGACTCCTTTCATTTTCAAAGCTACCAATGACTGGTAATGCTTCTCACACTTAAGAATCCTTCTGAATGCAATGAGGTCACTCAGAGAATTTATGATAATCTATTTAATTTATGTCACTTGGTTAGCAAACTTAATTCCAATTGCAATCTTAATTAATCTTTCCACATAATCTAACAAATTCAGGAATTAGGCGTTATTCTGCCTATTACATAGTATAATTTTATAGAGTGTAGAATATTTTGATTACATATTTCCTCACACTTGGGAAAATGGACAAAAAGAAATTTAGTTTTTTTTTTCCTATGAATGGAATTGTGCTGATATCTCAAACCCTACTATTTCAGAATATAACCTTGTTTGTAAATAAAGTCATTGTAGATTTAAATTATTTAAATTAAGATGATATCACTCTTGACTAGAGTAGGTCTCTAATCCATGTATTAGATGTTTTAATAAAAGGGGAAAATTTGGATGCCAGCACACATACTGGGAGAATGTCATGTGAAGATGTAGACGGCCATCTATAAATCTAAGAAAGGACTTGAATAGATTTCTCCCTCACAGTCCTGAGAAGGAATCAACCCTACCAGCATGTTGATATTAGATTGCTAGACTTCAAAATTGTGAGACCATAAATTTCTATTTTAAACACCATGCAGGTTTTGGTACTTTGTTTTAGCATCTCTAGCAAACTAACAAAGTCCGAACTATCTTCTAGGATATCTAAGCATTATCATACTGGAAAGAACTTCCATAATAAATGTATGTTCTGTACTATGGTAGGTGTTGAACATTAAAGAATTTCAAAATAAGTTGGACATTTTTTGTAAGATCAGTTCCAAAATATGTTAGTTGACATCTCTTATCTTTATTCAACTGTGAAATGACATTATTACCTTCATTATACCTAAGGGCATTTTAGCTTTAAAATTCTATGCTTCTGTGATTTTTATTCAGTTGTTAAGTCCACACATTAATGAAAGATATTAGGTGAAGGTGAATCCCTCAAAATTGTGATAGACCTTTCTTCAGGAAACTGTCATAGGTACAGTAATCCCAGCTGTTCACTGACTACTTTCCACTAGGAAAATAAGGTTAGTTTTGAATAGAAATAATCCCAGCTACTTGGGAGATTGAGGCAAGAGGATCTCTTCTACTTTACATAAAAGTATTAAAGACATTATTGAGAAATGTCCATGTTGTTAAGACTCTTAACTCCTTCAAAATTGGTTTAAGGCTTATGTTCAAAACAAAGTTCATTAAAGGTGCTAAGCACACACTTAATAAATAGACTTAAATAGATGAGTAAATTGCCAAATATCTGTGATGATGCATTTATGTATCAGCAGCTGTTGAGGGCAACGACTTGGAGAGGAGTGGGTTATTTTACACGAAACTGTTCTGATTTCTCAGTACTGCAAAGCATATTGAAGTAATATGTGTCTTCACAATTTTTCGGTGAAACTGCGGTTTTTAAGTAACCTTAATTATCTTTCTGAAAATGATTACTAAGTTGCCAGAGTTAAATATTAATCATAAACTAACAGTTGCTGAATATGGCCATGGTCAGATCATGAATGATATATTCCATACATTCAAATCTTATCTGATTACTACTGAGGAATATAATTGCAATGAAATACTTAGAAACCTGTTAGTTTTATAATAATCTTTCCTTCCATGTCATATATCTAGGTGATAAATATGAGTAGCTAGGAGAAATAAAATACCAAAAAAATTAGGTTTTAATGTTAATCCTATTTTCAGACCCATAATAAGTGTGTGCTTTCTATTTTAATGCCATAGACTTGACTTAGGGCAGTATCTCTCAAACTGAGGTCAGCAGATGCCTAGGACATCAAGGGAATATTTTCAGAGGTCTGCAAATTTTATGGCAATTTTAATTTGAAGGTATTTTTTACTGATAATCTTAAAAAGAAAACCTCACAATATGCATATACACAGTTACACACACAACTTTCTTACAAGTTATAAAGATGAAACTTGCAATTTATGATCTTAAATAACTGTTGAAAGATACCTGGTGGGATAACAATTGAGTGTCTTAAGGAAGAGAGAGTATCTTCAACATATACTGAAAGATAGATTTTATTGGTCTACATCTTGTTTTTGTTTTTATTTCCCTCTTTCAAAGGAAGAATAAAAGGGTTTAACCATGGCTATCAGATTTGAGGTTTTACTCTATGAGCCTTTTAAGTGATTATGCATTTTTTTAGTCTAGCAAAAGTATTTATGAGGGATAATTTTAAAAATTTTTATTGAAAGTTATATGTGTATGATGTTAAATGCATGGTGTTTGTGATTAAATAATGGTGTTTTGATATATATATATAAATTATTCAGTGGCTAAATCAAGCTTATTACATGTATTACAATGCAAACTTATGGTGGTGAGAAGATTTAAAAACTATTAGCATTTTCAACTATTCAATACACCCTTATTAACTATAATTACCAGATTGTAGAATAGATCTCTTTACTTCCACTTTCTAACTGAAATTTTGTGTCCTTTGACCATCCAATCCTAGCCCTAGGTAGCCAATATTCTACTATCTGTTTTTGTGAATTTAGCTTTGTTAGATTCTACACAATGAGATCATGAAATATTTTTCTTCCTGTACCCACTTTACTTCACTTAGAAAAATGCCCCCTAGCTTCATGCATTCTCTCACAAATGACAAGATCTCCTTTTTGTGAAGTTTAAGTAGTTCATATTTATGTGTATATATGCACAATGGATTATGTATATTATATAATACAATTATATACTGTATATCACATAGCTATATTGTATAATATATAAATATATATATATATATACATATAATTTTCTTTAACTATACATCCATCAATGGACACTTAATTTGATTTCATCATTTCTAGATTACTATGAATAATGAAGCAATGAAAATGGAAGCATGGGTATCTTCAACATTGATTTCATTTCCTTTGGATGTATACCCAGAAGTAGCATTTTGGATCAAATGACATTTCTATTTTTCATTTAGGGGCAACCACCATACTACTTTATATAGTAGATATACCAATTTATATTTCCACTATCAGTTTATAAGAATTTCTTTTTCCTTATAGGAGTAAATTCATGCTTCCACTATTTGATTAAATACACATATCTGTAAGATTTTTTTTACACTGTACCTATATAACGTTAGATGATGTGCTTTGAAAGAATCTTCCTCTACACTTAAAGTGAAGGACATGTACTTAAACTGTTTTCTCCTAGGTTTTTGTAAGCTGATATAAAATCAGGTATAAGAGATGAAAAAATTCAGATAATCACTTTGCTTCTAGGAAAACCTATCCTTAATTCTTAATGTAAACTGAGCAAATCTGACTCAGGAAACACTAAAGTGAAGAAATATGACTTCAACTGCTCAAAACAACTTTCAATCACTAATGAAAATTTCTTTTGGGAGTTGGGTGAGGGGAAAGATAGGATGGAGTTATGTGGATGTTGACAAATGGTTGAAGGAAAAATAATAAATATAAATTCTCAAAATAGTGATATCCAAGGAAAATATAGATTATTTTGACAAAATGGATAACTGCATTTATAATCATTTTTAAATGCATGGCTATGGGACATTTTACAGAGCTACCCTCAATAATTAATTAAAATGCAACTACATCTTAAAGGATTTAACATAGACTGTGAGTTACTTGTGAAATGTTAGCAATCAATGTTTGTGACAGTGTGCTTGGACTAGTGAAAGGAAGAAAGGAGTGACTGACTTTACAATTTATTTGGAGTGAGAAATATAAAAACAAGCATAATTTAGTTAACAAATATGAATAGATCAAGACACTGTTCAAAGGACTTGCTATGAATCATTGGAGAGGCTATAAATCACTGATCATTAGTTGTCTATTCCCTGTGGTATTTTATGACAATATAAAGACACAAGGAAACCATTTATCAATGGAGGCTCTGTTTATGTTTCTGTCATCCAATTGATTACCTGTTTCAAATTGAACCCCTTTTATAATAACATGAGTTTTGGTTGTAGGAAAAGGCATTTAATTTATACGTATTTTAATTTTAATGCAAATATTATAAACCCAGTGTCAATAATTACACAGAATTTTTAAGTGTTCTTTAAAATGAGAGCAGTAAACAAATTACTTGTTCCCTACGAAATTTACGGACTATATTGTTTTATTGTTTTTAATATATCCTGTTTCTTATTTCCACCTAAGTGACAGAGGCCAATTTTATTCCCCAAAACAAAGAGATGTACAAAATATACCTCATTATCTTATAACCCCCAAAACAGATAATAAATATCCTTTCATACTTTCTATAATATTAGAAAAAACATGATGTTGGAATTTATGATTAGGAGATTCTAAAATTAATTTTTGGAGTATCTGAGAAATTAAGCAAGTTAATTATGAAACTAGGCAAATAAAAGGTTATCATATATAAATAGTAGGTAGAAATGACAGCTTCTGAGAAGAGACAAAATAGCAGTTATTTTACATATGTCCAACTTTCCACATGAGTGTATCCCTTCCAAAACACCTTTCAAAAATTCACTGGAGGTCTTTGTTTCTGTTTCAGGTAGAAACTCTTCTCTCATCTTTCCTTTGCCTCTCCAACGTCTGGTTTTCTATAATCTATTCTCTTAACATTACTTAGGAAATATTTATGTGGGTGGGATAATCAGGTAGGCAAACTGCAGTGTGTGGTCGCATGACTCTTTATCAGATAGTTTTATTGTTCAAAGTATTTATAGGAAGGGAAATTGTTTTTTGTTTCCATGTCAACTACTTTGTTGATTCCATACACAGTATACTACAGAAAATGGTTTGGTTAGTCTTAAAGTGTTTTTCCTGTTGCTGTTTTACAAACTTAAAAGAGATACTTTCCTTAGGAAAGATTTCCTGTGAGTCAACTATTAGGAGTATCAATTTCAATGTGACAGCTTTCAACAAGAACCTGAAATTCTCTTAATTAAATTACAAGGATGAATTATAAAGATACACTACTATAATTCATCTTTTTAAAGTAGAGTTCGACCAGCCTTTTACCCATGAGATTTAGGTATTGTCCTTGCTATTAAATATTTTATCTATAGGCAGAAAAAATAAAGTATTTTTAACCTGTGTTATATAATTTTAATGATATCTATTTAATTAAAAACTATATAGTTTTTACACAGTTTTATTAAATAAAATATACATTATTTTAATTTTTGTTTTACATAGTATAGTCATTAAAATAATTAATTTTAGATAGTATCACCTGAATTACACCTTCCTTTATATTTTTAAAATTTAAAGGAAGGTTTTGTTTTAGTATATAAAAAGAACCCCTTAGTCCCAGAAAGAAGAAAACTAAAAGCATCCTTTTGTTCCAGAGCATAGTTTCTGATTGTTAGGCATGTGCCAGTTGCCTTTCTTGACAAAGAAAAGTGTGTGTCCCTGTTGATAATTGATCGTGTATGATTACCACTTTCTGATTTTCCAAACCTTAAATATTTCAGAGAAAGAAACGACTTTTACCCTATGCACTTACTCTAACTAGATAATGCATTTTCTCTTTTTCCTTTTTGATTTTTTTCTTTAGAGTTGTTACTTTTTCTGAACAAATTCAGTATGTATTTTTGCTACATATATTTTTCAGTAAAAATCTATCACCCTTTAGGATACAAATTATTGCCCATTAAAAATATTGCAGTTTGGAAGCTGTGGAATTGTATTGAAAAATAAAGTGTATAAATTCTAGACATACCAAATTTTTTATTCCAATTTTCAGAGTATCTTCTTTTATTTTTAGATGAATCTACGTTCAGTATTTACTGTAGAACAACAAAGGATTTTACAGCGTTATTATGAAAATGGAATGACAAATCAAAGTAAAAATTGCTTTCAGCTCATATTACAGTGTGCACAGGAGACTAAGCTGGACTTCAGTGTAGTCAGGGTAAGTACTGAGGTCTTACACTCCAATTTATAGCCTTTAATGACTAATACTATTTGCCTAATATGAGAAAAACTACTCAGGGTATGAAGTGACTAACTTTATAATCAACTTCATTTCCCTGTAATAAAAATACTAATTCTTAATGAATGAAAATAATCATTTATCATATATTTGTTTTTATAAATATCTTGAAAACACTAAAACATTTGTAGCATAAACATCTTTTAAATATCTCAGTTCTTCGAACTAATAAATCCCTTAATCTTAGTTCATGCTTTTCTAACCTCAAATAATTCTGATATAACCCTCAGCACTAACAGATAGTAAAACAGGCATTTTTCTAAGGGAATTCTGTATATATAGCTTTCTTTTTGTATTTGATTTTTTTCTTCAGGCATTTATAACTTTAGTACTTTTGCCTTTTCAGGAAAACCTATCTGTTTTGTGAATATATACTTCTAAGTGATATGTATGCATTTTAAGGTTTAGCAGCTAAGGACTAGATATCCCAAGAGAGGATACAATCAAAATCATAGTTACTCAGTTGGAAAAAAAATTAGCTGCTACGCGTTCATGAAAGGCAACAAGAAAGTGATAGAAAGGAGAAAAGAGATAAATCTAACACAACTAGTCAAGGATTTTACTGAATGCATAAACCTTTTCATGTTTGTTTCTACACTAAAATTCCTCCTCTTGTTGGGAAAACTTAATAAATCAAAAATTACCAACTTTCTCATCATTGGCATTCATTTGGTAAATTTGGGAAAGAGAAAGTGTGTCTATTTTAAAGTGTATTTTGCTGTTTCTATCTTCAAAGACCACAAAGATAAAAATCTTATAATAAACATAATTTTTAGAAAATGTTTCTTAAAAACTAAAGGATATATTCACTTTCTAATAGGTAATTAGGAAACCAATTCTATGGGAAAATATCCAGGATACCTGTTTTTTATTTCCTGAAATCAACCATCATACTCAGATTTGTGTAAGAACTAAAAATATTTTCTACTGATCCATCTAAATGCACTATTTGAAATTACCTTTACTAAACTTTAAATGAAAATATTCACTTGTTTGAAACTGTAATACAAAATATTTCAACTTGAGATTGCATATTATAAATGCAAACTCTTATTTCTATAGCAATTTCCTTGCTTTCCTTTTCACTTTTTCTTACCATTACCTCAAAATTAAGTGTTCTCCAGGCAGCTGCATTGTTGACTGTCTTTCATATTTCTGATTTGTTATTGCAAACTTTTCCTTTTAACGTCCTTGATTGTGCTTGAATACTGATGCCCTTGACATACACAGGTTTACATTCCAAATGGTGTGAAAATATAAAATAAACAATGAAAATACAAGATATAAATTTTTAAAATATACAGTCACAAGTATACTGTGTTAGTTTATTTATGCTTTGCTGGATAATAATGTTATGGAATTTATTTGTAATGAACAAAAACTGTAAAATAAAAATTAGGCTGAAAGAGAATAAAAAAGTTTCAAGTAATTGTGCACATCAGAGTCCTTCTTTCTATCCTGGAAAGTATAAATTGAATAGAAATTCAGTCTTCCTAACTCATACCTTGACATAATTTCCATGACTTTTTTATTCACTGGAAAAGACAGTTATTTGTAGACTCATCACTCCTTAACTCCACTACCAATATTTCACTAGGTCTATAGGTCCTACTAGTTAAAGGTCTTTATTATTTTTAGAATTGCTTATATTTTGTCTTTTCTCAAAAGGACTCAAGTCTTACTTTATTAAGCTTCTGGCCTCAATGTAAAGAGAATTTAAAAAGTTAAGGCATTCAAACAAAAATAAACATAATGGGATAAAGGAACAGAGAGCAAGGAATGAGGTACAGCAAAATGAAGAGATTTAGAGAAGGTAAATTTCTAAGAGAAAACCAATTGTATGGACACCAAGTATTGGTGACTCAAATACCTTTCCCTTTTTCTTTTCCTATGTAGTGCACTCTATTTAGTTTCTTATCCCAAATCTCTCATTAAATCAGTTTGGTTTGATTTTTTTTCCCTTCTGACCATTGAGGCATTTACAGTACAAATCATGTACATATGATAAGCATTGGTAGATTTTGGATCTCATAACTGGACAATTTTTGGTAAAGTTTAATTCAAATCTTGGAATGTCTCAGGCAATGAATTTTCTTCATTTTCAACACTTTGGATGGAAATATTTCTTCAGTATATACTTTTGTACCTTTCTTCAATAGAGAATTCATTCAATAGAGAAGACAATTGAACTCTTTGATTCAGGGTTTTCATTATGGAAATTAATTATTATGTTGTGGTATAAAATAATGCTCACAACTTGATTAAGTATGTGGTGTTATTTTTCCTCTTATTAAAGAACCTCAGATCATTCATGTAGTAATTTCTTACTGTGATTTTATGTTTTCCTTTTTCCTCCATTTTAATGAGCCATAAGTGAGAAGTTTTAGTTTTAGGGCTATCAGAGTGCCTGCCATCAGCAACCTCAATCAGTTGCCAATGTCCCTCCCTTTTGTTGTTTCTAGTTTTTTTGTACCTGATTTGTTCAAATTATATGTAAAATCATGAAAAGTGGATTTTAAAGTTAAGGGTTGTTCTATTAGTGAACTACAAAGATCTATGACATCTATGTTGGCCATGTTTTGAACAAGTGAGGTTCTTGGGTTACAAGACAGATGAGAGTCATATGCACACGATATTCTACTGATTTTACTTTTCGATGACACATACTATAAATAAATACTTAAGCAACTATAAAATATACACCTATATGTGTAATCTGTAAGAACTGTATAAGTAAGCTATAAATTGGCAGTGCACTAAGATATATCTCAAACTTTCTGAGTTAAAGTAGGTAACATTTGATGAGAATTTGGCAGTTTGTGGGTTTTTTTTGATATATGGCCTAGAGGTGCTCTTTTGATATAATAGCTCTTCAATTCATTTTCTTCAATTCTTTTGATATAATAGCTCTTCAATTCATTTTCTGTTCACTAATAGAACAATTTCTTGCTTCCCTATTGAAATTTTAATGTGATGTGTATATATTTGGTAAAAAATTATATACAAGTGCATAGTGCTTTCCATACAGTTTTGTTTTGTCTTGTTGTCTTACTTGAAAATCCATAGCACAGAAACTTATTTTGAATATTTGTAAAATTCAACTGAGTGGAAATTCAATTTATTGAAAATATATTGAAAATATATACTTTTATTTGTTTAGCTTTTTTTGTAGAGGGGGAGTACTGGGAAACGAACTGTGGACCTCACACTTGCTAGTCAGGCGCTGTGCTGCTGAGCTAAATCCCTGGCCCACTAATACATTTATATTTTTAAATATTTTTTGAGTGTATACTTTAAAACCTTTCCGTTTTTCTCCCTTATCACTTGTGACATTTATACTTCTTTTTTCTTTGGCTTATAATTATCCCTTCTGCTGTTTCAAGAAAGTAAAACAAAGTGCATTTAAAATGCTTCTACCTCAAGTCAAGGAGAAGACAAGTAGAATTGACTTTGAATCATTGCTCAGTTATTTCCAGACAAAATATGCTCAGCCATTTCCAGACAAAATATCTTTCCACAAACTACTTATCACTTCTGAACAACACTTTCTCCATTTATACAGTTAGAAAAATAATGCCTACTAAAGGAATGAATACATATAAAGAACACATAAAGGGAGATTCAATAACATGTTAGCTTTAATTTACAGTATTGTGGCAACACTAATATTGCATATAATTATGTTTTACATTGGTAAACATTGAAAATTGACTAATTTATTTGGTTTTCCAAAGCATATTATAGAAGAACTACACAGATCTGTACCACATTCATGCAAGACTAAATGATTTAATGTTTTGATTTATTTTGTTTAATCCTTAATGGATTAATATGTCTTGGTAGTTTTTCATTTGTTATGCATCTTGCAATAATTGTAAAGTTTGAAAATCACATTATAGGATGTAATGTTTCTTCTTGTGTATTTTAAGAAGAACCACATTTCAATACAATGATTATGTAAGTAATTTTGGTAAATTACTTAACATAAAAGTATATTTTATAATCAAATGCAAAATGCCAGTTATACTTTTATTAATGTTTTCCTGTTTATAGAAATAATATATACTCATTTTATAAAGTTTGATAAGCAAAATGTAAAGAAGAAAACACTATCCTTTAGAAAGTAGGATGACAGATCTTTCTGAAGGGGAAAGGATATCAGAAGATAGAAAGGGAGAAGTAGTAAGAGGAAAGGAGTTGAAAAAAGGAATTAAGAAGTCTTATGTACGTGTAGCAACTCCACACAAGGAAGGTAAACGTTATGTATAACAAAGATGTACAAAAAAGTAAGGGAATCAAGAGATGAATGGAGTGGGGAGGAAAGGAAGGGAAGGGAAAAGAGATGAAAAAAGGAATTGAGACACGTATCAACTCGCACAAGGAATGTAAACAGTATGTATTGCAAACGTGCTAATAAAGAATATGATCTAAAAAAAGAAGAAAATGCTACCATAAATTAATGACAAAAACAAAAAAAGTTGTAATGTGATGAAGTGTTGCTGACTTTAGTAGAAAATTGCTTTTACAAGTTAATTTTAAAAGTCAAACAACTTATTATAGAAATAATGATAAAAAATTCTATAAAAATCATATAATATCCATAGAATATAAAATCAAAATGGCAATTATTTATCTTTCATTAATTCCCAGACTAGTAAAGATGACTCAAAAATGCAAAGAAGTCAGGGTGTAAAGCAACAGTATTCTTGGATGTTGGAGGGTACTTAGAAATATACACTAGCAATCTCTCTTCTAAGTATTGCATTCTAATGAACTAATAGAGAACAAAGGAATGTGCATAAAGAAGAATATTACAAAATGATTTATCATAATGAATATTTCTGAATATGTTATGACTTTGTAGCAGTATGAAATTAACCAAGTTAAACTATATCCATTCAACATAAGTCATGTCCGAATGTTGCAAATGTGTATTTTTTTAATGCCACAGTGAATATTTCCTAATGACTTTGAAGAGCCTATGACCTTTTATATGCTTCCAAAATTTACATGTATATATATATATATATATATATATATATATGATGAACATCAATACATATAAACTTTGTATACATTAGTGGCCACTTCTTAGAATAAATACATAGAAATGTATAATTACTAGGTCGATGGATATAAACATTTACAGAATTCTTTGTTCATGTCAATTACATAGGTTTTGTGAAAGAAAGGATCGATAAAACACTTCTCAGTGTTCTTAAATATTTACTGGGTGAATCCTTAATCATATTGTTCTTATACTGCACTTGACTTAGCATTCTTTTATTCAATCTTTTTCTTTTACCTTTCTGTAGACTTTGATTCTATGACAAATTGTTTTTCTTGGTGTGTTTTAAAATTTATTTCATAATACTATTTTTTATTCTTTCAGACGTGGGTTGGCAATAAGAGAAGAAAAATGAGTAGTAAGAATTCTGAATCAGGAACAACTGGAACTCTTTCTGGTACCTCCTTGGCAGCTCCAGATCTTACAGTCAGAAATGTGGTTAACAGTGTTCGACCTTCAAGCCAACAGTCTTCTTGGACTTCAGCCAATAATGATGTCATTCTAACAGGTATATATAGTCCAGCTGGTTCATTGAGTAGGCAAGGGACAACTAAACATACAAATACACAAATTACAGAAGCTCATAAAATTCCTATTCAGAAAACAGCCAGTAAAAACGATACTGAGTTTCAGTTGCATATTCCTGTTCAAAGACAAGTAGCACACTGTAAAAATGCCTCCCTGCTCCTAGGTGAAAAAACAATTATTTTATCAAGACAAACAAGTGTGCTAAATTCTGGAAACTCAGTATATAATCACACAAAGAAAAACTATGGAAGCTCTTCAATGCAAGCTTCTGAAATGACAGTACCTGAAAAGCCATCTCTGTGTCACAGATCTTGCAAAATTGAACCTGTTGGGATTCAAAGGTCATATAAACCTGAACATATAGGTGTGGCATCACATAATTTATGTGGCCAAAAGCCAGCTCTTAGAGACCCTTACTGTAGAACACAAAATTTGGAAATCCGTGAAGTGTTTTCATTGGCAGTAAGTGATTACCCCCAGAAAATTCTTGGAGGAAGTGCCACGCAGAAGGCTCCAAGCTCAGCAGAAGGAATTTGTTTGTCCATTGCAATGGAGACTGGAGATGCTGAGGATGAATATGCCAGAGAGGAGGAGCTGGCTTTAATGGGAGCACAAATACCAAGCTACTCAAGATTTTATGAAAGTGGCAATTCCCTTCGAAATGAGAACCAAAGTGCAACTTTGCCTGGACCAGGAAGAAATATACCAAATTCACAAATGGTGAATATTAGAGATTTGTCAGACAATGTACTATATCAAAACAGAGACTACCATTTGACACCACGAAACTCATTACATACAGCATCTAGTACATTGTACAGTAATACAAATCCATTACGGAGTAATTATTCTCCAAATTTTTCATCATCAAACCAGTTGAGATTATCACAAAGCCAAAACAATTACCAGGTAATATGCATATTTATTTTATAAAACTTTTAAAGACGTGTTTTGTTTATAAAACTGTGTATCTGTTTAGGCTTAGGACCTGGGTCTTTTAACTCCCATTTTAAAATAATTTGAAACTTTTGCTTCAAGTGGTGGTTGGGGTGAACTCTTGGAGGAATCTTTTGTTTATTTTGTCATGTTTAAATGTGATGAAGTACTTTTTAAAAATGGAATGTGCTGGACTTGGTGGCAGCGCAAAACTCTAATCCCAGTACTAGGGAGGCTAAGGCAGGAGAATCACCATGAGTTTGAGGCCAGCTTGGGCTACATAAGTGAGTACAAGACCAACCTGTACTACATAGGGAAAACCTGTCTCAAAAAAAAGAAATCGAAACAAAACAATGAAATGCAATAATTTTTATAGCATGAAAATTTCCCCCTTTCATTTGAAATAATTTTGTTCAGGAAGTGGTAGCTTTATGGAAGACATGGCACTTCCCATATTTAAAATCAGATTAAATTAGCTAGGTTCATCCTCTTAAATGTAAATTACTCCTGTAAGTTTTTTTACTTACAGTCTGAGGCTATGTCACTAGATGAGTGGTGCCTTTTTGGGTACATTTCCCGACAAGTCAGTCATTTTTCTATGTATCAATGGCTGAGAAATCAGAGCCTGCAGTAACTCAGATAACAGTTATTTTTCTAAAAAGTAAATGCTTTATTAAAATGTTAAGTAGAATATTAGTCAAAGGGATTTTTGCAAAATATTGATAGAGAAAATACATTTATAGTAGCAATGTTAGGACTTTAAACAAAGTAAATGTTATTTATTTACTACTTCATATATTTGGTTATTTAGATATGTGCCAAGTAATCTCTTTAACATTGAGATATAAGTCGACCTCAGCATATCTCTTGTGGCCATAAATCTTTCTTTTGAAATTCTGCTTTAGAGAATTTAAATAAACAGGCATGGGTGTTGGTCATTTTCCTTGCTACTGCCTATATCTTTTACCCGTTGAATCATGATACTTACAGTATCTGTATCTTTTACCTGTTTAATCATGATACTTAAAGTTTGTTAGGCTTTAAGATGCTTCTAGGCTATTTTCTACCAATTTCATAACTGTCTTTTATTTACTATCTTACAGCTTTTTCCTTTAAAATGAGAAGCAATAATGTAGTATAGGAAGTACTTCTCTGGCACCTGGCCCTAACAAAAGAGGCATTAAGGCATCATGATTTATAGTCATTTCCTATTGAGAAACAACTTTTTGTTTATTTTTTACAAACTATGCTTAAAGTATATTTGAATCATGCCATTAATATCCTCCTCAAATTCTCCCCTTTCACTCACTACTCTTTGTATTTTATTAACCCTTTAATATTCTTATTAATTGTAATAACAATAATATTTACCATTTGTTGAGAGCTTACCAAATGCCAAACACCATTATCATTTTGTGTATGCCTTTCCATTTAATGTCCACAATGTTCTGGACAGGTAGACATTTCACATAAAGTGTTGCTGAGGGAACAGTTATCGCAGGGTATTTAAAGAAAAAATAGCATGAAGTACTGGATCAGAGAAGATTGGAGGTCACCTATTAACCTCACAATATCTTTTAAAAGGCTGTGTATTCTTATTTATATTACATCATACTTCTTCAAGTCAACTTAATCTGAAACAGTATGATAGTGTTTTCAGAGAACTCTTAGAGCATCACTTATTTCACCTTTCTTTTAGTTAGTTAAATGAGATTGGGGGGAAACCAAGGCAGCCTGATAAAGTGGTGTCTATGCATGCTTGCCACCAAGATTTTGATTAAACTGTCTTACCAAACTTTTGGATTAGTACAGAATAGAACATATGTTCATCTTGGTAATCTTTATAGATATGAAACTATAAGCAAGCAAACAATTCTCTTGAGTTTATCCATGGGAATACATAACAGAGATATCTACCTTTGTTCTCTATTACACCAGTTACCTTAAGGATAGTCTAGTCTAAAGCTATCTAGAAAAATGAGTTTAAATTGCAGAGATGACAGAGAATAATAAGTACTTCAAATCAGTTCTGTTTTAGAGCCTTTTGGCAATATCATATTAAAGGTTAAAGAGAGATCATGGAAACTAGCTAGAAGTGATTATACCAGGATACCACAACTCATTTCCATGCTAATCTCACTCATAGGACCAGACTGTAACCATATTAGTCTCCAAAGTGACATGCACTTTTCATGTTACCCATGTGTGAGACCAACTGGTGATCGTGAGTACTCCTGTAGTCAAAGTTTATTAGTAATAATCTATGTGAAGATATTGAAGCATGTTGGAACACAGGCAATGCAAATACAGAATTTATTGTCAGTATTATTTTTGGCTTTATAATTAACTGAATTCTCATTTCTCATGGATTTTGTAAGATCTTAGGAGTTAATAATAAAACACTTTCTTTTAAGAAGTACTTTGTAAGTACAATATTTACCAACTAGTACAGTACAAGTGATTTGGTGGTTGTGTCCAACAATCTTAGTAGTTGTGGACTTTGATTGTTTTTAAAATAAATAATAAAAGTTTAATAGTTGTAAAAACTTTAAACATCATGGCATCATGCACCAATATAAATGGTATTTTTATCTGAGGAAAATGAGTGCTGGTAGAATTGAATGACTTAGTTAAAATAATTCTCAGGAAAATATTCAAGATTTTAAAAATAACAATCTGTGTTGACATTAAATGATTTTATTGAGATATGACTGACATACAATTCACAAACTAAAAGTGTATAATTCAGTGGGCTTTAACATATTCACAGCATTATTTAAGCAACACCACAATCTTATTTAATCAGTTTAACAGTAATAACAACTCACAACCTTTGGACCAACTCATAAGCTTACTTAAGAACATTTTTTCACCTTAAAAATCAGCCATACAATCATTAGCATAACACATTTCTTCATCCCAGCACCAGGCAATCACCAATTCACTTGCTGTCATTATCTATTTACCTACTCATGATATTTACTATAAATGTAATCATATAACACGTAGCCTTTTGTAATTGGTTTCTATCAATTAGGATAATGTTTTTGAGGTTCATCTATGCTGAAGCATGCATTGTATTTAATATTCACAATATGTCTTTGGATCTGTAAGCATAATATGGCCTTCTGCTTATTAGAAATTTAATTGCTTTTATCAATGTTACCTGATTTTCAGTGGACATAAATTTATTCTTTTTCATGACTTGATATTGCTTTAAATAGAATTGCTTTCTTAATTTCTTTTTCTTTCTTATTTTATTTAATAATATCACTCAATTATAATGATGAATGCTCTAGCTGCTTCTTTTTGTTTTTGTTTGTTTTTTAAATAGATGAGAAGAGCCCCAAATTTATTTACCACATTGAATTTTTGACTTACTGCTTTATGATTGGGATGTTTTTGATTACTGCTTCAACATCTTTACTCATTATCAGGTTTTCCAAATTTTCCATTTCTTCATATTACAGTCATGGTAAGTTGTATGTGTCTAGGCATTTGTATTTTTTTCTAGGTTAGCCAGTTGATTTTCATATAATTCATAATATTCTCTTACATTTTTATCTTTCTTTGATATCAGAGTAATATCCCCTCCTTCATTTGAATTTAATTTATTCCTCACTTTTCTCTGGTTTATTCATAATTTGTCAATTTTACCTTTTCAAAAGATCAACTCTCAGCTTCATTTTTATGTTTCCTATTGTCTTTGTAAATGTTTTTCATTTATTTCTCTGCTAATCTTTCTTATTTCTTCCTTCTGCTATCTGGAGGCTTAGTTTGTTCTAGCTCCTTGTGGTTGTTGTAAAGTTAGGTTGCATATTTTTCTATCTTTCTGTTTAAGATAGGCCTTTTTTGCTATTAACTTCCTTCTTAGAACTTGTTTTAGTTGATTTTCTGTTGCTACAGTATAATACTTGAGATCAGGAAATTTATAAAGTATAGAAGTTTATTTGGTTTACAGTTCAGGAAACTGGGAAATCCAAGACCACTGCATAGAAGACTTCTGGTATTTGGTGTATCATAACATTGCAGAGGACATCACATAATTAGCCAGAGGACAACACAAATAAGGTAGAGGGCATCATATAGTGAGGCAGTGCAAACTTATTTGCTTGGGGTTCAGTTTGTCCTCTGATGGAGCCATAAATGCCAATATGGAGGACTCACTCTCAAGACTGCATTTAATTCTAATTTTGCCACAAAGGCCTAATGCCCAAACATTAACGTGAATTCACTAAATTTTCAGTGCATGAACTTTTGTAGAACACATTCAAACTACAGCAGAACTGGTTTTGCTGTATCCTATAAGTTTTGGTATGTTGTATTTTCATTTTTGTCTCAAGGTTTTTTGTTTATTATTTTGACTTTTTCATTGGCCCATTAGTTGGTCAAAAGTGGCTTGTTTAAAACTCCACATAATTGTGGATTTTCTAATTTTGTTCCTGTTATTGATTTTTAGTTTTGTACTACAGTATTTGAAATAGACACTTTACATGATTTCCATCTTAATTTGTCAAGACTTGTTTTGTGGCATGTTGTATGATTTATATTGGAACCTTATCTGTCTTCTCTTGAAAAGATAATGTACTCTGCTGCTACTAGATGGAATATTACTGAATATATACTTTTGGTCTATTAGGTCTATAATAGTATTGAAGTACTCTTTCCTTACTGATTTTCTGCCTGAATGATCTTCCCATTGTTGAATGTGGGTTAATGAAATCTCCTACTATGATTATAACTTCTACTTATTTCTCACTTCAATTTTTTAAATATTTAACTTACATAGAGTAAAACCTTGGATTGCAAGTAACAAGTACTGTGAGTGTTCCACAAGATGAGCAAACATTTCTAATAAATTTTAATTTGATAAATGAGTGATGTCTTGCAATATGAATAATTTGTGATGTGGAATATCACATAACCAGAGTTGAGTCAATGGTCCTTCTTGCTCTTTCCCTCTTGCTGTGGGATTGTGGGTGAACATCTCCCAACAGCAAGAAGTTACGGAGGAGTTGTTCTGTGCCGAAGAGGAGGAGAAAAATGTGAAAGAATTTCTCACTTCAAATGAGATTAAAGAAATGTGTAAAATGTGAAAAACAGTACAAAATTCGGCACCACCTGAATAAAGCTCTAAAAGTGCAAGCATTGGAACTATTTAATGGAAATATAATGTCACATTTCCACAGAATCCTCAAAAAGGAGCCAAAACAAGTGATTGAACAGGTTCATTGGTAACACTGCACAAAACATTACATTGAGTCAATAGATAGCAGTGATTCTGTTAGTAAAATTTTTCCAACACCATAATCTGCATCTCTCTTGTCACCTTCACACCACCCATGAAGGTTTTCAAAGGTAAGTACAATCAATTTATTTATTTTGCTTTATGTTTTGTATTCTCTTCATTATTTTGCATTACAGTATTGTAATTATTTTTGTATGAATATTTTTGCGTTGTGGAATGAATCATCGGAGTTTCTATTACTTCTTGTGGGAAGATTTGCTTTGATATACAAGTGCTTTGGATCACAAACATGTTTCTGGGGTAAACTATATAGGCAAACTAAACTGTATTTAAATACTCGAATGTTGAGGGCATACACATCTGTAGTTATTATATCTTCTTGATGAACTGACCTATCAGTATGTAACGAATACCCTTATATCTTGTTACAGATTTTTACTGAAAGTCTAATTTGTCTAATATAAGTATAGTCATTTCTGCTGTCTTTTGGTTTCACTTTGCATAGATTTTTGTTTTTTGGTACCAGGAATCAAACTCAGGACCTCGCGCTACCTCGCGCTTGCCAGGCAGGTGCTTGTGCCACTGAACTAAGTCCTTAGCCCCCATAGAATATATTTTATTATGCCTTCAGTTTCAGTTGATCTATTTTCTTAAAGCCAAAGCGAGTCTTGTAGACAATATATTTTTTGGATCTTGTTTTTTTTCAGTACTGGGTAAAGAATCCAGGGCTGCACACATGCTAAGCAAGCACTCTACCACTGAGCTATATCCCCAGTTCCTTTATTATTATTGCTATTATTATTTATTATCATTATAATTTTATAATATTTTGTCAGGGACTTGCTAAATTGCCCAGGGTGGCCTAGAACTTGCAATCCTCCAGCCTCAGTGTCTTCATTACACGTTCACATGTGTGTGCCATCACACTCAACTTGATTGTTAGTAATTCATTTAGCCATTCTAACTTTTGATTGAAGAATTTAATCAATTTATACTTAAAATAATTATTGATAGTTAACTTACTATTATAATTTGCAGTTTTTTCTGCTTGTTTTGCAGTTTGTTTTTTGCTTTCTTGCTGTCTTGCCTTGAGATGTGTTGGTTTTTTGTATTGGTATGCTTTGATCTTTTTTTGTTGTTGTTCGTTTTTCATCTATCTACTAGGTATTTTTTTCTTTATTGCTACCATGAGGTTTGCATAAAATGTAAAATAACTGTTTTAATGACTTTTTTAGTAAGTCCAATCATGCATTTCTTTATGGACATTTTCTTAAGAGTTATTTTTCCCTTGAATGGGAAATATTTTCTGTTTCTTTGTGTACATTGGAGTTTCTTCAACATTGGTTATTTGGGGAAAAATCTCTTCCAGTCTTTGCAGTCTGACTATGCAGTTGGGAACAACTGTTCAGCCTGGCTTTAAGTTTTAAGTTCTGTTGGATCTTCTCTATCTTTCCTGGGCCTATCCACATTATAGTTATCAATTCTCATATATAGATGACTACTCTTAAATATCTTTATTTTCCTAAGTTTCATTTCTACTTCTTCCAGAGTCCTTAGCTATTCAATTACACTCTTTCATCAGTAATCTATTTCTCCAAGTTTCTGTGGATTAGCAACCTCTTTAAAGTTTCAAAACCCTTGTCAGCTGCTTCCCACTATTTCCTGTAGCCTGAGATAAACAGTGCCTTTTTTTGGTTGTCAATTCTACTTTAGGAGATAAGGAGACCAATCTCTTCAGGCAGTTTCCAGACAGGTTAGAACATTATAAACTCATGATAAATCTAGTCTACTTATTGTTCACATAAAAGACTGGGGATTAGGGCTGCACTTACTCAAAATCGTGTCATGTACCACCAGGAAAGCAGTGTGACAAGGGCAAAAAAAAAACCCCAAAAAACAAAACAAAAACAAAACAACAACAAAAAAAAAAACACCTTGAAGTTTCCCACCATTTTGAATGCAGCATTTTCTTGACTGGGCATTGACTTTGTTCCTATAGATCTGGACTGATTTTCAGAGCTAGAATAAAGTTATTTTAGTGAGTCACTATCTTTTTAAAAATGTATTCATGGTGGGGGCAATGTCATTTGTTGTGAAATCACACTGCGTCATATCAACCTGTATAGAGGTACTGCAATAAACAGTCAATGTGTTTCATTTCTTTTAAAGGCTTATATTTTGTTTCAATAAAGAGTTGTGTTCAAAGTAAAGATATGGAACCATGACTCATGGTAAGAGCACTAGCCTAGCCCAGCAAAGATGGTGGCTTAAAAAGGGCAATAAATCTTTTAGTGTTGTTTCCAGATTAGACTTCTAATTATACATGTGCTAAACTACTTCATTTCAGCTATAAAAAGTAAATGCAGAATTTAAATCTACCGTTTATTATATTCAATTAGTAAATAAATTTTATATTTTCTTAAATATCTGATATTTTCACATAAGTAAAATTAGAGAGCATTTTGAAATATTCTAAATGATATAAGTTTAGGAAATTTGAATCTATAATTGTACTCTGCTCAGTGCCTTTCAGTCAGGTAATATGTAATCATTTCACACATTAATTTGTTTTGTTTCAATTATACCCTTCTATTATTTTTAAATGCTCAAGAATCAGGGATAAAAGGAAGTTTGTTGTGTCATATCTGAGTTTTTATATTATGATTTAGTACTTTTATCATTTACTTTAAACATTTTAAAATTCCAGTTTCCTTAATCTTAACTTTTGTGGTTTGTAAATTTAAACTACTAATACAATATAAAAACAGATTAAATCCCAAAAAGCATTTTTTTGGTTATTTGTGAAAACTTTTCATTCTAATAAATTTTCTAAATGCCAATTTCCTGACAATTAATAGGAAAAAAGCACATTCATGTACTTAAAATATGTTAGATGTTTGTCCGAAGTAGACAGTACTGAATAATTAATTTGTAGAAGTAATCTGATTTATCAAAGCTTTACAGAGACCTGCTGAATAGAAGAGGGGGAAAGACTTTTGTATATACCAGAACATCATTTCTTTTCACTCCAGAACACATTGTTCTCAACCAGAACAAATTTACACTCCTCCCTCCAATTTATTGCCCTATGCAACAGTCTCTTGTATATTGCCAGTTTTGGCCTTTTGTTGAATTTCATAAGTCATAACTAGTACATAATGAATGCCTCAATTAATTAACTCAATCAATAAATATTTATTGAGTGTCTCTCACATGTTCGACAATGTTTTTTGTACCGTACACTTTATTATTGAAAAATGCCCAGGAAACCTTGTCAGTCAAGAAAAATGATACAGAGACCAGGAGTGGTGGTGCATGCCTATAATCCCAGCATTTGGGAGGCTGAGGCAGGAAGATCACTGAGAGTTTGAGGCTAGTCTACAGAGGGAGTTCAACTGAGCTGTGTAGTGAAACTCTGTCTCAAAAAAGATAAAAAAAAAATCCAAAAGAAAAATAATTCATATATTGCAATGTTTAGCTAATACCAAAACAACTGAAGGAAAGCTAAAATATTGATTTATGAATCTTTTACAGATGAACTTTGATGAAAGATCAAATTAATGCTTAATTTTTTCATTTAATCAGATACTATTTAATAAGATGCTAATTAATATATGCTCAAAATTCTAGCTTTCATAAAATACAGTGTATTTTAGATAATAGCTTTAATAGAACTCAAAGTGGATCGGAAATTAAAATAACCCAAAATGGATCTGAAAATAAAATATTCAACATATATGTAAGATTGTCTTTACAACGGAATGATTTTTTTGAATCAAATGAATGTTTTTTCATATGTAATACTGTGTGATTAACATAACAGAGTCTAGATTATATAAAAGGAAACTTGGCAAAAGTTATTTTTAAAATCCCTTAAATTATCCAGAAAAGTTCATGATAACGTGTCTTCTTGTCCATGTACAAACTGGCAGAGTAATGAGTACATATTTAATTTATAATTAATATTCTCATATATAGTGTCTACTTAAAGTGACTATATGAAATAGATAAATGTATTACACTTGGATTCACAAACCTCAGCTATGCATAAAATGTGACTGGTTTATATTTAAATAAGAGAGTTACCACTGCTTTTAGTGTATATACTGTCAGCCATGACACAGATTTTCAACAGTAGGCTCTTCCTTGCAATTGCATTTTAAATTGTGATTCTCTGTTAGATTCAGCTGGGCCACTTTGGGAGGCAGTTTTGTGATGGGCTTAAAACAGGAAATTCTCATTATCTCCAAAATGTCTTTTAAGGTATTTTATAGGTTTTCTATCTCATGTATAAGGCCTTTCTTTTGAAATGTGTTTTATATTTCTCTTCTAAACACCTACCTCCAGTATTCTAGTTTCAAGTCTGGGTGACTATTTTATAAAAGTTACCACCCTCCTAATAATTCACTATGCACATATAAATGAATTAAACTTTTTAGTGTATAAAAATACATTTCTGACCACATAATACACATGCTTGAAAGCCTTCAAAGGCTCCTCATTTTCTCCAGAATTGGTTATAAATATACCTGGCTTTCATACCATATTTCAAGGTTCAGTGTGTATCTATCAATATGCAAGTGGATGTAATTTTGCCATATTTTGAACTCCTATTGCACTTCATTTACTCTATTCTGACAGTTGTCACAGTTTTCTTTGTACTTATGACATTCATGTGCCTGTCTATCTGTTGCTGTCAATTATCTTGTTGCCCTTCAGGAAACATTTTGCTTATCTTTATATATTCTGTACCAAATAAAATGACGCCTTGTATAGAAGATACACCTGATAGGCATTCAAACAGAATTTAAATTAGTTACTTTGATGGGTTTTGACATTTTCCTCCAATTTCTCTAAGGCCCTGTGAGATTCTTTCAAATGATTTCAGTGGTGACGAATCATCACCATCTGAAGGAAAATTAACGAGATAGAATCTCTGTGTGAGATATGACCTGACAATTCCAAAGTTCCCAAAATGCTTTCAACAGTGGCAATATTATTGTGTGTTTACAATATCCTTAAATTTTCTACCTTGAAATATACAGCATTCATTTGGATATACAAGTTCTAACATATTTGTTAAATCAGATTTGTCTCCTTGTAGATTTATTTTGTACTTTTTCAAGTCAGGCCATTGAAAATGTGCTTAGAATTTGAATATCATTTAAATGAGACATTATTGCCTTCCTTACTTAGATATGGGACTTCATAGCTTCTAGTGAATGAGAAACTTGTCATCAATATTGAAAAATATTTGCCAAATTTGAGGAAACATTTACCTGTGCTATGACTCAAAAAACTTTACAAAGTGAATTTTTTCTGCCTATCTGTTCTTTAGTTTAACTAGAAATGTAAGGAACTGAGGAATAGATTTGAAGTAAACAGTACTGACTAGTTAAATGTAAAATGCGAGTATCATGTAACTTTTTAATAGTTACTGATTTGAGATTCTGTTTTATTTGCAATTCATCTGATTTAACATATATTCTTTAGAGGTTCTATGTGCCCAGTTTTGAAATATTTTCACTATGGATGGGAATGTGTGCAGAGATCATGAAAAACAATTGGATATCTTTATTTTTCCTAGAGTATATTATGTAATTATTTCAGCAGATTTCCCTTCCTCACTGAAGCTAACAACAAACTGACCTTGATAAACCAAGTATATATTGATGGGAAGAAAAGGAAGCATACAGTCGAAGAATTTTTTTAAACAAAATCCTTTCATGATCATTTTTTTTTAAAAACCTTTTGTTTTGTACTTTGTCACAACACCTTCTCATTTAGGTAATTAACACTGTATTATAATGGGATTCTACCTTGAGTAAAATTTTTTTGTACTCATCTTTACAAGTATTATTTGGTTTTATGTCATTTTTAGACCCTGTTTTTCATGTTGGTATGTTTGGATCTCAAAATAAAACTAAGAGATCTATTGGCCAGAGATAGTAATAATTTAACTTACGTTTAAATAATTGAGGATGTTACTTACCTATCTACATTGACTATATGGTAATCACTTCTTATCTGTAGACATTACTGTACTATATAAGCCATCGCTGAATACAAGGTATCAAAAAACATTCAGTATTCTACTGGACACCACATTACCACCATCACTACCTAAAAAGCCTGATTTCATTTGTCAGCCTCTAAGGAGAAATGTGTTTAGGGTGGAAAAAAAAGGCAATTGAAGATTATGGAGTGGTAACACAATCCTTCTATGTCGCGTCCTCTGACAAACCATCCTTAAGCCCAGACTATCGTGAGCCACAGTTTATAGGATCACCTTGGTCTTTGTAAATCTCCACAGAATTCTGCTACAACAGTATCTATTTCCTTGCATAGTAATTCTGAGGTAATAAGGTATTGGCAGATATTCCTTTTGGTAGATTTTACTTTTTAAAACTTTTTTATTAGTCCATGTTTGCAGTACATGATAATTGTGTTTCTTATTGAGAGTTGGTTCACATACATAATGCATTTTAATTCCTTTCCCTTCCTAGGAATCACTCCTGCTCTATCTCTTGGTACCCTTTCAAGTAGATTTTACTTTAAAAGGGACGACCATACTGCAATGCTTATACAAGCATTATTTAAATTCTAGATATGAGTGCACAGTTAGACTAGTGAGTATTGAAATAGATATATCCTTAGATATAAAACTGCTTCATTTGTAAAAGTAAAAATCTTTCAACACTTCTGGAAGTTTATTAGAAAGTTCTTGCTCCAATGTAAAATACTCATGGAATATGAAAGTATCTACTCAAGGTTACAATACTGTAACCTTCACTACCCACATTAAATAAGCCCTAGAGTGTAACTCACAAAGAACAAATTTTATTGGACACACATTCTTATATACAGAGGTTTGATGTAAAGATGATAATGCATAAAAGTTCACTTTTTTCCTTTTGCAATCACCTTTTATGCAAAATAGTGATCTATTAAAACGTGCATTTTACCATTTAGTAAGAATATAGAGCATATGAATAGACTTATAATAAGGCCACAGTTTGGAGAAACATTTTAATCACTCACACTATAAACTTAAGATTTGTAATAAGAAAGCACATGTACTAACAGTTACATTAGTCACTGCTGATTTTCCAAAGTAAACACAAGTAATATATTTAAATAGCTTATAGCATAGAGCTTTCACAATAAAGTAATCTCTTGCTTTGTGGTGATGCCTTATTTAAAAAGTGTTTATTCAATACTTCTTATAACATTTTCACTTATTTCACTGAACATTGCATTTTTTATGTTAACTGCATTTTCTATGACTTTCAGCAACAGAACCCCAGCAGTTCTAGAGCCTCACAGTACCCTAGAAACTTTCTCGAATTTCCAGAGAAGCATTAAACCACTTCTTAATTGTTTCATAAAAGACACCTCTTTAGATATGTTGACTTCAATAAAGTAACATTGTCTGGGGAGCATGCTCTAAATTAAAAAGTGTCTTGACATCATATATGTATTCTTTGGTATTAGTCAACATTCCAAGTAGTATCAATGCTTATCTTACTGAGATTCCACTTGTTGTTTTCACAGATTTCAGGAAACCTTACTGTGCCTTGGATTACAGGGTGTTCTAGAAAAAGAGCAGTAAGTAATCTTTCATTTAAAGCAACAAATGGATTTTGTCTCATGTTGTTTGTAGAAATGTCATTCAAAAGATTGTCATGATTTATATAAAACTGACCAAACATAACCTTGATAATATTGAACTGTGTTTAAAGGCATATGTTGAGATCACAATATTTATGTATACTACAGACGTAACTCTATATTCATAGGTAGTAATCAACACACAAGATAATCTGTGTGTGGTTTTCTCTGCTTTTAAAAAATTTAAAGATAATGAAATATATTTCTAATTCAATTAGCTTGATTAATTTGATCACATAGTTGAATGATGATTGTTGTAAAACATGTAAATCAATATTAAATAATATTTTAGTGAAATTCAATATCCAAAGGTGATAAGCAACTAATTTTTAGCATGTTGTTTGTTCTGTGGCTTTCTGCTGCAACTGCTGTGATTTTACAATGTCAACAACAGAACTTCAGTGAAATTTTAGTTTTTAAAAAAAGCAATCTACTTGTTCTGGATAGGACTCATAAATTTGAATTTTAACAAGTATCCCATATATGTTGATGTAACTTGTACATAGATAGGAAGCTTTTAAAGGATTTTGACATTAAAAGAGACATGAAAAGACTTTTAGAAAAAAATAGTTACCATATAATGGACAGGTTTATGGGCAAATAACATTAGAGCTAGAATTACAGTACTAAATAAGATTGTATAGAAGTATAAAACCTGGAAATAATACGAGAGGCCCCAGTAGAGAACTCCGAAAGGTGAAAAGATGATGAATTTTTAGGGACTCTAGCACTCAGAGGAACAACAAATCATTTTATCCCCAATGTAACACTATAAAGCTACCCAAGTGAGGCAACCAATGATTCCCAGACTATCAAGAAAGAAAGGGTTTAGCTAGGTTCATTTCTCCCCTAAATGAAGCAGTAGTCCCATAAGTATCCTGAAGTGAGCCTGGTAACATTTACAAGGGAGAAAAACTAAAAGTTCCCCACTGACATTAAACAGCTATGGAAACTGCCTACCTTTCATGCTGGACCTAAATCTCCCCTTTTTCACCTGGAGATACCAGGCCGCAATCCCAAGGGGGATACTGCTACAAAGAATGTACTAGTCTGGGGAATCTTTTTGCTCTATAAAGTACACAATTTTTTCCTCCACGTAGAGAACCAGGTGACTGGTTAGCAAAAACAAGAGGAATCAAGCCATAACAAATATACATCCCAGGAGGTTCTCTATCCATCCCTGACAAATGAATTCACTCTTCTACCTACAGACATTGGTCTCATAAGTGGCACCAACAGGAGGGATCTGTTTACAAGTGTCTAGCCTGCTTAGGGTCCTTCTGTCCCCTAGGTGGCACTAGCAAGGATCAGTGGAAGCCTTGTGATATTGAATAAATAAAGCATATGCAAATAATACCAGAGATGTGCTGAAAATTAAGGTATCATTGCAAACATAAAACATAAGTAGCACAGGACCTGTGGACTAAGAATAATGGAGTGACTACTTGCTAAAATAAAAAGATTATACTTAATGTCTAGTAAGGTAGTGTTCTAAATATTCTTAAAAACAACTTAAAATCACCCATTTTGCAAAGAAACAGCAAACTCACAACATGAGTGCTAAAGAAAAACCGATACAAACACTCAAATGAGTCAGATAATGGAATTACTTGAGAAATATTTTAGAACAGCATTTAAAGTGCTTTAGGAAGCAATTAGAAATTAAAAATGAAAATATCTCAGGAAAGCAATGGTTATTATCAAATGAATCAAATAAGAATTGCAAAACTGAATGATACAGCAAGAATGAAAACTTTGTGAGATGGCTCAATATTAGGTTCAAGGTCGAAGACAGAATAATTGAATTTAAGAACAGATTAAAAGAATTTAAATAAATAATACAGAAAAGTATTTCCAGTCTATTTTGACTGCAGAGTAATGAAGTCAATTTATTATATGTTAACTGTACAACAGTAAAGCTTGACAAATGAATAGTTAATTTACTGAAAAACCTGGTATTTAAATATACATTTTTATCTGTAAAATTTTGTGAAATTTAAATGTAGATATACTGTTGGCTAAGAAATTTGATAATTCAAAATGACATTTCCAGTGAGCGCACAATGCACATTGGATTTCAAATACAGTATGGCAAGTGTGGTAAGAATACTTAGTTAGTATCTTAAAAATTTAAATACATGACACAATATTAATAACTACAGATGAAATGCTGTACAACTCATTTTAGAACATATTCATTTTTTAAATTATTTTTGTTTTTTGTATTTTAGATGAAAGTTATACTGTATGTAGAGTTTGCAGTGATATATATATATATATATACACACACACACAAATATATACAGTATAGAGACACAACATATATGCATATAATATGTATGTGGGGAGATATACATGATTACAACATCCAAGAAAAGTGACGTTATCTCCTCATATAGTTACCATTTCTTCACTCCTTTTTTTTCTTTTTTGCAATGCTTGACATCAAACTTAGAGCCATGCACATGCTAAATAAGTGTTTTCAAATGAACTCCCTTTAGCTTTCACGTGGTCAGATCATCTGCATCTATTATCTTAGTAAATTTCCAATGTATTATAAAATTTTTTATAATTGTACATATTTGTGGTATACAATGTCATATTTTAATAAATGCACAATATTTTAATAAATGCACAATGACAGTGCAACTGTCAAAGTACTTTGATGTATATTAATTCTGTTTAAATTTGCAATTTTCAAATGGCCGGTGATATTGAGGACTTTTTCATACACTCATTGGCCATTTGTACTTCTTCAACTGAGAAGTATCTACTCATTTCAGGTGCTCAAGTTTTGATTTGGTCTGTATATTTGGGAGATCTATTTTTTTTACTTCTTCGCATATGTAATTCTGTATCTGATGAGTAGCTGGCAAAATTTTTTCCTATTCTGTAGGTTGTTCATCACCCTTACAGTGTTTCCTTTGCTGTGCAGAAGCTTTTTAATTTGATATGATCCCATTTCTTGAGTTTTAGTAACATTCCCTGAGCAACTGGGGTTTTCATAAACTATTTGTCTACACCTGTCTTCAAGAGTTTTACCTATTTCATCTCACAGCAGATTGTTTCTGTTTTAATATTTAGATCTTTTATCCATTTCAATTGTACTTTAGTGTATGGTAAGCGATACGGAGTTAGGGTCAATCATCAGCTTGTGAAAAGTCAGTTTTCACACCACCATTTGGCAAAGAGGCTATGTTTCCTCCACCAAAGTGGTTTGGCCCTTTTGTCAAAGATAAGGTACCTAAGTGTGTCTGGTGTTCTTTTTGCATCTATTATTCTGTTTCATTGATCCACAAGTCTGTTTTTTTTTAATACCATGGTGTTTTTAATCACTGTAGCTAAGTAGTATAACTTGAATTCAGGGATTGTGATGCCTCCTCCCTTCCTCTTGTTCAGAATTGCTTTTCCCATTCTAGGTCTCTTCTGGTTCTGTATGAATTTTAGGGCTTTTTTCTCTTGTTCTCTGAGAAATGCTATTGGCATTTTGATTGGAATGCAGTAAATCTGTATAATAGTTCTGGAAATATTGTCTTCACCATATTGATTCTGTCTACCCAGAAACAGGGGGGTATCTTTCCATTTTCTGATATACTCTCTGATCTCCTTTTTCGATGAAACTGTACATTTCATTGTAGAGGACATTCACTTCTTTGCTTAGACTAATTTCTAAGCATTTCATTTTTCTTAATGCTCTTGTGAAAGGTGTTGTTCTAATTTCTTTTTCCATAAATATATTATTGATGTAAAGGAACACTATATTTTTGAGAGTTGAGTTTGTATCCCGTTATGTTACTTAATGTTTTTATTATTTCTACAAATCTTTTAATGGAATTTTTGGTGTCTTCTATGTAGAGGATCATTTTATCAACAAATAATGATACTTGTGACTGTAGGGTGTTGAGGTACCCCATCATAACCCATCATAATTGCATTAGTGCTGACTTTTCTTATTCATTAGGGTTTGTGTTATGAAATCTGGTGCACCAGTATTTGGTGTGTATATATATATATATATATATGATTGTTCTCTCCTCCTGTTGTATTGTTGCCCTAATCAGTATGTAGTGAACTTTTTTGTCTCTTCTGATTAGTCTTGGATTGAAATCCACTTTGCAATTAGAATAACTACTCCTTTTTTTTCCTGGGTTCCCATTGCATGGAGTACTGTTTTCCATCTTTTGACATTTATTCCTTGCATTTTTCTGCTTAGTGTGTTTCTTATATGCAGTATACAGTTGGATTTTGTTTATTTGTCCATTTTGCTAGTGTGTGTCTTTTGACTGGTAAATAGAGACCATTCAAATTGATGGTCATAATTGATAGGTATTGACTTATTCTTGTCACCATATTAGTTTGGTGCTTTTGGTTTCCTTTCTTTTTTGTCTATTTAATTGCTCCTTCCTCAATGGACCTATTCTTTTGGGCATTTTGACAACGATATCTTACTTGTCTTTTTTTAGGTTACATTGACAATTTTTTGGAATGTGCTTTTGTGAACATGCATTATCTTTAAGTGTTCTTTACTATGGAAATACCTTATTTCTCTGTCAAATTTGAAAGGCAGTTTTGCTGAATACATCAATCTGGATTGGAAGTTATTTTCTTTTTGGCTTGAAACAATTCACCTCAAGATTTTCATTTTAGGGTTTGTGCTGAGAAGTCTGCTGTGATTCTCACGGGGTTTCCTTTATAGGTGATGTGTGTGTGTGTATGTGTGTGTTTCCTCTTAATAGCTTTAAATATTTTGTTCCATTGAATTTCTGGCATCTTGACTAGTATAATCTTTGGTGTAGTTCTTTTCCTATCATGGCTATTTGGGGTTTTATATGTCTCACTCTTCTGTATGTCAATTTCTTTTTCCATACTTGAAAATTGTTCTGATATTACTTTTGTAAACAGATTTTTTATATACTCTGTGCTATCTTTCGATTTTTCATTTATTTCAGTTTACATTAGATCAGTCTTCTATGTATTGTCTAGCAGCTGCTGGATGGAATTTTCATGGGTCCTTGCAATATATAAACTATCTCTCATTAGCAGATTATCTTCCAAAACCCTGTGTTCTAGGTCTCATATTTTTTTCCTCACATTGATCAACTGGATTTCCGTTTGAGACTATTGTATGAACTCCTATTCTGTGTTGGGTATTCATGGTTTGCCTGTCTTTCTTTAACTCCTCACTTTTTGTATCACTATCTTCTTTGGACTCATTCATCATTTGTCTCATTAGGGCCATAATTTCTTTTATTATCATTACTTTGAATTTTCCAAGCATCTTATTCATTTGTTTGGTTAATTTTGCTGCTACCATTTCAGATACTTTAGCTGAGAAGCTTTTGATTTTTTTTCCTTGATGCCCACTGGACTTGCTTTGGGAAAGTCTGGAGCTTTGGGTAACATTTTGCTTCTGTATTTTCTCAATTTATAGTTTTAAATTCTTTTTTGTTGAGGCAAATTCCTTATGATGGGTAGTTTTATAGCTAGTATTGAGACATCCTTATGTAATTGATACTTTTCATGGATGCTCTCTAGTTATAGCTAGGTTTTGGCCTTTGGGTCTGTCCTAGGGTCTTGCTACCTCCATTTATTAGAAAAGTAAGGTTGCAGTCTTTGTGGACCAGTTACCCACTTCTTTGGTAACAAACTATTATTGTTTATGACCCCAAGTAATATAGCTATTACCACACAGGCAAGATAAGTTAGTAGCTGCAACTGTGTTACCTTGGCTAGATTAGTTAGATAGGTAACAACAATAGTATGAAACATAGACTAGATAATAACAAACTAGGATTAGTGACATTTTACCACTTTTAACCATAGGAATGAAATGTATAGTTACAGTATGAGCACTAAGACAAACCAGTTATTTATGTACAGTAAGTATATACTAAACAGATCAATGTTACTTCCATTCACAATAGAACATCAACTGCAGTAAGAGATAGTATACTATCTATAGATTAATAAGAGTATTTATAGTAATAAAGTTAAGATGAGGACATGGGAGCATAAAGACAGAAAAATAGACTTTGGAAAAATTAAGTAATGAAAAATGGAAAGGATATTATGAAACTGATATAGCAGATCCTATCTGGGAGTTAAAGAAAAGTAATAGTATTAGCACTAAGAAAGACAACCAACACAGAAAAGAAAAACTAATGAGAATAGAGATTAAAGTAAAGAGAAAGAAGATAAAATGAGAAGGAACCTAATTCAAAGACATTTAGCAAGCAGAGAGAGAGAGACAGGAGAGAGAGAGAGAGAGAGAGAGAGAGAGAGAGAGAGAGAGAGAGAGAGAGAGAGAGAGAGAGAGAGAGAGAGAGAGAGAGAGAGGGAGGGAGAGAGGGAGACTCTTGTAAAATGAATAAAACAAAGTAATGTAAAACAAGGGTGAACAACAAAAGAAAGTATGTAATAAAGCTCCAAACTCAAACAACAAGAGTAAAATAAAATTAATCCAAAATAGCCATAGAGGACAAGAAAAAAAATCATAGTAACAGGTGTAGGTATGATACTGAAAAGTCAAAGTAATAATATTGGGAGGATAGTAGGTTTGTCCTGCAGAAGGTAGGAGTGACACAGAGAGAGCAAGATATGGCAAATTAAAATTGTTTTTTTTTTGTTTGTTTGTTTTCATCATTTTACTTTGTTGTTGTTGGTGCATTTACTTGTTTTTTGATTTTTCTGTTTTTTCTCTTTAAAATAAAAAATTTAAAAATAGGAAGACATAATGTCAGTGTTTACTAGAGAAACAAATTTAATGCAAGATATACAAATATATAAGAATTTACAAGATTGGCTTACAGTGGCTGCCCACAGAGATAGGTATGGAGGAATGCAAAAGGTCTGTCTGTATGGTGGAGATCTGAAAGATTCAGTCAAAGGTCTGGGGCTCACTGTAACTTCCCATGCAAGTCTGTATTGGGAGGCTGACAGGTCTGTACTTGAGGCTGAAAAGTCTTTACTGGAGTGCTGAAGATGTCCAAGGGGAAGGTGAAGACTGGAGCTCCTCCAAAGAAACAGAAATGATGCATTCCTTCTTCATTTCCCCTTCATATCATTCAGGCAACATGCCTCCCTAGGGTGGGTCTTCTATCTTCAGAAAATCCCCTCAGCCACACTTAGAAACATACTGATTCAATTTAGTTGTGTGTTTCTTACCCAAATTGATACAATCAGTTAACTTCTAAGTGTGCTGTTAATTTTCTTTAAAAAATTAAGAAATAGAATTGTAGGTTTTCTGGTAAAGATGTTATATGAGAATCACATATATATTCTCTTCTCAAAGTGTTTAAACTGATTTTCCATTGGATATCTTCTGAGTTTTGGATATTGTGACATATTATACTGTTTGGTTTGGTATTTTTTGGTTGATTATGCATTTTGCCTTGATTTGTTGGTTTTTTTAAAAGATTTTTTTGTTTGTTTTGATTTGGGTTTTTTGTTTACCTTTCTTCTTTTAATTTTGAAATAGTATTTATCTAGATTGTCTCCCTCCTCTTGTTTTTCTAATTGTGTTGATTTCCTATCATCGTGTTTCGAAGTCCTATAATGCTCTCATTTGTTTGTATTTATTGGTTTTATTCTGTTTTGTTTTATTTTATTATGTGTGAAGGTATGGACAGCTATTTTGAAGAAAACAAGAGACATTATGGTAGCCACTGTTAATTTCCTGTTACCTTGTTTTGAAGTGCTGTAATGCTTTCATTCTTTTGTTTTGATTGGTTTTGTTCTGTTTAGTTTGGTTTGATTTTATTATGTGTGATGGTGTGGACAACTATTTTGAAGAAAATGAGAGAAATGGTAGCCATTGTTGATTTTCTCTTGTCTTGTTTTGAAGTCCTATATTGCTTGCATTGTTCTGTTCTGATTTGCTTTATTCTGTTTTGTTTTGTTATATTCTTTTTGAAATAAAAAACTAAAGTTTTCTTTTTTTAAATACTAGTATTTCATTATACATATATTTACTTTGTGCTGCAGAGGCTTTTTAGTTTGATGTAGTCCCACTTGTTTATTTTTGCTTTTCTTGCTTGAGATTTTGGCGTCATATAAAATAATTTGTCAAAGACAAATTTAAAGTACTTTTTCCTTATGTTTTCTGCCAGGAGATTTATGACTTCAGGTATTATGTTTAACTCTTTAAACCATTTTTGTTGATTATTCTGTGTGGCGTTAGGGAAAAATCCAATTTCATGCATTTTAATTTTCAAATCCAGTTTTCATAACATTGTTTATTAAAGAGGATGTATTCTCCCCATTGTTTATTCTTTGTATTTTTTGGATAGTTGACCATAAACATCTGGGGGTTTTTCTTGGGTTACTTCTGTCCCATTGGGTTATGTGTCTATGTTTTATTGTCTCTTACCAATTTCTAGTTGTGTTATGCTGATTTCAGAAAAGATATTTGCCATGATTTTAAACATGTTAAATTTGATAAGGCTTGTATTGAAACCTAACATGTAATCTTTCTGGGAGAATATTTTCAGTGCACGTGAGAAGAATGTGTATTATGGTGCTGTTGAATGAAATAGTCTGTGTATCTTTGTGTGGTTCATTTGTTTCATAGGATTGTTAAAATTCACTGCTTCCTTATTGATTTTCTCCAGTATGGATGTTTTTATGCACTGTTGAAAGTTGAATATTGAAGCCTTTTAGTATATTTTATTGTTTCCTATTTCTCCTTTCAGATTTTTAATATTTTCTTTATATATATGAGATGTAGAGATGTTAAGTGCAACTGTATATATAAGTGTTGTATCTTCCTGATACAGTGTCTTTTTATTACTAGATCTTTTCCCTTGTTACAGTTTTTGGTGTTTTTCCTGATATAAATATAGTCATCCTCATCTCATTTCTGTTATACTTTTTATAGAATATCTTTTTCCATCATTTTTGTTTCAGTTTGTGTGTGTTTGATGTTAAATCTCTTATTGGTAACATATATTTGAACCTTGTTTTTTTTTGATGCATTTTGCTACTGTCATTTGAATGCGTAATGTATCTTTTAACTTTAATTCTAGAACAAAGTGATCTTTTTTTTATTTTATTTGAGCGAAGAAAAACAAAACAAACAAAAACTAAAACAACAACAACAAAAAAAAAACGACATATATAGTAAAAACAACAAGCAAAGGAGACAAGCAAACAACTAGCATAAATACACAACATTGCAGGTTTACAAAGCCGGAAGATAGAAGCTTGACAATGGTTGCAATTTGCGCTTCATTATCTTTAAAATGGTTTCTTACATTAACAGATATAGACACGCAAGATTGATCCAATCATATGAGTATTAATTGTTCCCACTCAATAACGAATACATTGAGCAGTGTTCTTTTTAGTTATCTTACATATACACATATACAGGTTTATATCCCCTCCTCTTCCCTTTTCCCTTTCCGCCCATTCCCCTCCCAATTGTCTTTGCTCTTTGAGCTGTTCTCTACCCTTCCACAGTATCCATTG
>RJWM01014691.1:35000-49827 GCA_004363535.1 Dasyprocta punctata | reverse complement strand
CCACCAAGTAGGCCTCCCAGAAGACCACCACCCCCACCACCGCTGCTCCCCCCACCACCAAGCAGCCCCCCCAGGAGGGGTCCGCCACCATCAGCGCGGGCTTTACCCATGGGCACCTCTCTCAGGGCCGAGCGGAGAGCGTCACTCTGCTGCAGCGTGCCTGAGATGGCTGTGGAGAGGCACGGGTCAGTCGGGGTCTGCCCTGCACCTCAGAGTGCAGTGTGGCCAGCCCTCTGGACCTCTCCACTCCCACCGGGCAGGGGTAGGGCAGAAAAACCACTCGAGGCTGAGACACTCTGCTCGAATCATTAACTAGATTCGACCTGTCCAGCCACGCCTAGCTAGATTTCCAGTGTCACTGTGCCATTCCAAGTCCCCTACACTTTGCAGCTTTAAAAAAAGATGTTTTCTGACCTCTTCATCCATCATCTATTTCGGAAAAATAGGAGCAGAATAACTGTCCCTATTTGCCGAGTACACAGGCCCATGAGGTGCCAGAGACCACTCAGATCGGAAATGGTGGAGTTTTTACTCTTGTGACAGCACTGGGAAGGCACTGGGGCAGGGAGTGGGGTCCTCGTTTGCCAGGTGAGAACACAATCACTGAAGGCAGGAATTATAGATCCTGCATTTGAAGGCCTTCTAGGCCCTAGGAACTGTGTTGTTCCTCAAAAGGTCGTTTAGTCCTCATATCAGAGAAAGAGATAATTACGTCCACTTTTCAGATGAGAAAACTGAGGCTCAGAGAACTCAAGCCAAGAATTTAAGGTCATAGAAGCAGGATTTGGATCACAGGAAGGCTGATTCTAGGGCCCTGATTCTTAGTCACTGCTCTCTACTGCCTCAAAAAAAAAAAAAAAAATGAGAATAAAATCTCCAGTACTAGGTGCCTGGGTAGGTGTAGCATTCCCCAAGAAAGGGGAAATTAAGGCCCAAGGAGGAACAGTCACCCAGCCACTTGAGTGGACTCTGCCAATGGGATCCTTGGGTACTTGAGTTGGCTGGCCCAACCTGCCAGCCCTGTGCCACCCCCAACCCCCTTTCGGGCTGGACTCACCATTGCTCAGCACATCCTTGGTAACTCTGAGGACCGTGTTCGTCTCTTGGCCACACACAGCCACCAAGCAAAGACAAGCCACACACCATGCCGTCCACATGCTGCTGCTGCTTCCCTGCTGAGGAGACAGTGCATTGGATGACTGCGGCCAGGCGTGGCCATCCCAGCGGGCAGAGCTAAGGCCCCTCGGTCAAGAATAATATCAGAACCCTGAGACAGCTGGGCATGGTGACAGCTGTGATCTCAGCTACTCAGGAGGCTGGGGCAGGAGGATTCCAAGTTTGAGGTCAACCCAGCCTACATAAATAGACCCTGTTTCAAAATAAAACTTGAAAAACACTGGGGATATTGCTAAGTGGTGGAGCAATGGCCTACATGTGCAAGACCCTGGACTGAACCCCTAACCTGGGGAGTTGGGGGTGGGGCTGTGGTTCTGAAAGCACCTTTTGAATTTTTCAGATTGCTGTGAGTCTGCTGACACAATGCAGCCCCATTAACCAGAATGTCCGATAGCACAGCTGCCTGATTATCTCTTGAGATTAAATTTATAAAATGGGCTACTGGCAGAGAGAGAATAGGAATTCCAACAAAAAAGCAAACTGAAAGCAGGCAGGCTGTGGGAGGTCTTCTGGCACCCATTCACTCACCATCCATCCTTACCTACCTGCCGTCTGCTCTTTCACTCATCCTGCTGGCCCATTCATTCTTCCGCCCATCCAACTATCCATCCACTCACCTTCCATCCCAGCTATCCGTCATCCATCCATCATCCTAACAGCCATCAACCAGTTATGCGTCCAGCCAGCCATCTGCCACCTCTCCATCCACTCATCCACACACCATCTGAGCCATCTTCCAAACCTCCTGCCAGCAAACACCTTCCTGCCTCATTGGAGGAGCCAGTTCTGTACCATGAGGTTCAGTTCAGGCCCCCTGGATCAGAGCTGACTGCCTTCTACTCTTTAGGCAAGGGACTTGATCTTTTTGAACCTGATCATGAACGTACTGTATCTAATACATAGAGACACTCAGTAAACTGCGGCATAGTTATTATTTGGGGACTAATATTTCAGACCCTCAAGAAATGCGTAGGAAATGCAAGAGACTGGCGGGGTGAAGTGCGTATTGTGGGTGACTAGTTAGCCTCCTGGAAACTCCTGCTGCCTCCACCCCCGTGTCCACTTGTCTCCACCTTTGCAAGCTATTCATTCGCCAGCCTCAGAGTCAGCAGAGGACAGCCACCCATCTGAGCCAAACTGAAACTGTTGGCTTCACTTTCTTCCACTTACGCAACTTGTTCCAACTTCTCTTGAATTTCATAAAGCCTCCAAGCTCCCCAATCCCATCTGCTCCCATGAAAGGTTTTAAGGCATTCATTTATAGTAGGCTATGAAGGACTAATTACGTTGAAGAAGTTTTTTCTGGCTTCCTCACCTCATCCTAACCCTACTGCCTAGAGGACTCTGTGTTCAGACAAGGATCACTCCCTTCAGTTACTAAGGCAGGCACCAGAGGTGGGAGCTCCTGCATCAGCAAGCAGCTAAGGAGAGTCAGGGAGGTCACGAAGACTGAAGGTGCTCAAGATCCCTGCAAAAATATGTAATTGGCATGACTCAGCCTTCGTGTGGATCCCCTTGAGGTCGCCCTGGGGAGGCCTGTGTGACAGGCAAGGCATCCATTCTCAGAGGGCTCGCCCTGGTGGCTTTCCAGTCAGGCTGTCTCCTCAGCACCTCCCAGGCCCCAGTCTCCCCTGCTGGTCTGGACATAGAACAGGGAGGGGCTCTTCCTTACCCCCAGCAGGTCCCAGCAGCTCAGTCCTGAGAGGCTCCGCTCAGCGGGCCCTCTGCTTTGGGCTGAGTCTGGTCACTATCAGCCTTATATAGCAGCTTCAGTCTGAGCCCAGTCCCCAAGAGGGAAATGCCATATAATTATGAGAGATCAGAATTAGCAGAAACCGGAATCAGAATTTCACTGCAAATTGTGTATTGAACTCCAAAACCACAAAAGTTTGTGGTTTGCAGGTAATTCCAAGAGGTGTGCTCAGCCTGGGTGGTGTCACATGAGCTGGGCTTATCAGCCCCTGGTCTGGATGTGTTCCTGGAGACCCCTGCTAATCCCCCAAATGGATGCAAGGTAGACACTGCCCATGCCAGAGGGTCTGGGGGACAGACTAGAGCTGCCAGGGACCAGATTTGGCATCAGAAGACCCAGGTTCAACTCCTGCTCAACCCCCAACTCACTGTGTGACCTTGGGCTAGCCACTTCACGTCCCTAAGTCCTGCAGTATTTCCACCTGTGACATGAGTGTAGTACCTGCCTCATGGGCTGATTTGAGATGGATGTGATGGGAGATGGACGTAGATCCAACACCTCCAACCTGGGGCCAGTGCAAGGCTGGGATTTCTAAGATCTGCCCATCATGAGATTTTCACACATACAACAAAGCTGAAAAATTTATACAGTGAACACACATATGATTCTCAGCTTACACCCATCAGCTATGTCAACCGTTTGCATTCTGCCACATTTGCTTGGCCACATATTTACCCATCCACTCACTGGTTCTAAGTAAGGTGCTGCTGCTGCACCATGGTGAGTCCCACGGCTGCACAGAGTGATGCGGAGAGCAGCCAACATCTGCTGAGCACTCGCTGCATACCAGGCACTGCATCCGATGCGGCTATCCATAAGGCACTGGCTTCACCATTCCCTTAACAGGCGGGTGTTACTATCTGATGCCACAGAGAAGCCACTGAGGCCCAACCTGACAGCTTCTGAGTGGCAGAACCAGAATTCAGAACCTACGCTTCTGGCCCCAGTTTCCAAGTCTGGGCCTCTCGCTCGGTGCTCTGAGAGTCATCCTGACTCCGTTTACACAGTGCTCACATGGGTCAGCCTTGGCTCCGAGTACCTGCAGTTCCCTGAATTGGCCCTGCTTTCTAGACAGTTTTTACCTTCAGTCTATAGTTAAGGAAACTGAGGCACACAGAGGTTATGCTACGTGCCAAACTCATGCAACTAGGTAGTGACAAAGTCAGGATCTGGACCTCACTGCCCTAGCACCCAGCTCCAGGCTCTGAACTTCCACCCTTAGGCTGGGGGAAGGGCACCCCCTTGAGCCCCTGGGGCAGCTCCTTGCAGCTCTGGTGAGCTGATTGTGCTCAAGGGGGACAAGACTGAGTGGAGGTGTCTATAGTGGTCCCAGGTGTGTTTCCTGATCTCAGTAGACCCTGTGTGGCCCCAAACATGACACATTTGACCCCCCACATGGCTGAGTCACCTTCAGGGTACGTCACCTTCCAGGAAATCTGGTTGTCCTTCCTGCCATCCCCACCAGGTCTCTCTAGCTCCAGACAAAGGAGCCTTTGGATGCTAAGCCCAGGTGATCTCCGCGGCGCCAGACTTTGCTAATCCTCTCAGGGTGGCCAGGGCAGGCCCCTCCAGGGCTGGGGAGCCTGGCCCAGCCTTGCTTCTGGGATGCCGGCTCCTTTCCTCCTACCCACCCTTCAAAATTCAGCTCACAAGGCCCTTCAGAGAAGTGTCTCAAAATCAGAGATGGAAGCAGGCATAGAGGGAAAGACAGGTATTGAGAGAGAAAAAAGAGGGAAGACAAGGGAAGGGGAGCAGAGAAGCGGAAGGGAAGGGAGACAAGGCAAAGAGAGGTGAGGCCAGGCCGCACAGGGAAGTCTGGGACTCAAAGCTGCGGTGACTAGGCCCCAAGTCTCCTCACCTCCTAAGAGCTCCTGCTTAGACCTGGGGAGGGCGTTAGAGAGCAAGGCTGAGGTGCCGCTGTGTGCACCCAGGACAAACCAGTCAGCGGGTTCTGAGACTGAGGGGTATTTTATTGAGGCCTGCAGTTTTCACAGAGGCCTGCAGTGCCCCGAGCAGGCCCAAGATGAGTCCACAATCCCCACCCAAATGGAGGCAGAGCTGCAGGGCACTGGACAAGGTGGGCCTGAGTGAATAAGAGGCGCTTATACTGTCATCAACACAGGCTAGAGACTGAGAGGGAAGCCAAGGCAGAGTGGGCAGGTGGCCAGGACTCCGGTAGTCAGCAGAGAGTGATGGTAGCCATGGGAGCCTCAAGATGCCACGGTGAGCACGACAGCATTCTGCAAAGAGCAATAGCCCTCAATTAGCCCCTGAGAGCTTGGGCCCCAAATCCAGCCACATCCCCACACCTGGGCCATCTGCATCGTCTGCCATTCTACCCTACAGTTAGCACTGCACCTGGAACACAGCAGGTGCTCAGCAAATGAATGTGTGGACAAATGGATAAATGATAATTGAATGACATCGAGTGTGGGACAGCGTGCTGACTTGAGAGTCAAGTTCAAGTGCCATTGCTGCCAATAATGCACTGTGTGACCTTAGGCTAGAGATTTGGCCTGCTCAGCCTTGGTCCTCATCTAAAAAATAGGTACAGAACTTCCTGCCCTATCCACCTTCCAGAGCTACTCCAAGACTCAAAGTTGGGCTGGTTTGAACAAGAGAGTTGGTAGTCAGCAAGAAAAAATGCCACGATCTATTGGCCACACCTGTCACAGTGCAGGTGTTTGCTACCTGTGGGCCAGGGGAACCTCGACTCTGAGTAAATGTGAGGTTCCATTCTTCAGGGCAGACATGTCTGAATTCAACCAGCCAGGATTCTGTAATCACCTGACATTGCCTCCCAACCACAAGACAGGAAGGAGTGGGAGCATATGTGTCACATATTTGCCATTCCCGCTTTAAGTCATTTGTGACTCTTTCAGGCTATGACCCACAAACAGAGCAGAGGATGAGGCAGAGCATCTTGTAGGGTCAAGCAGGACTCTCCAGATGTGAACCTGAGACCCGTCTAGGTCACAGCTGCAGGGTAATCTCACCTCAATGATGTCCAGAACTGAATTGGCAAAATTGACATTGAGAACCTTAGGCAGGGGAATTCCAACCTCCACGTCCACTGTGACAGGAAATGATCAAAAGCAAAGCTGTATGAGGACTGGGATGTCAGGCCCTAAAGATCCTCAAACCCTGCCGACCCTCCTGGGGCCCAATCAATCCCTTGCATACTCTGGGTCATCTGTGTCCTAACCATTTGTTCACAGGACATTTTCCAGTAGACTGTGGGTGCTCAAGGCCTCAGCTCTTGGGCCTCAAATCCAGGCATGATGTAGGTGCTAATCAAGGTTGTTTAGATGGAAACACTGGTGCCTCAGTTCCTGCATCTTACAAATGAGACCCTTAGAACGTTCTCAATCCCTTTCAGGACTCATTGTCCCTATCAGAGCAGTGGAGAGAGGCAACAGGGTAGACAATCCCAAGTCTAGATACCTTCTGTGTTCAAGAAGAGAGCAGAGGCCGCCATACATACCATTGAGCTTTGGCACATACACAGCCCGGAGCACCTTGCTGAGCCACTCTTCCAAAAGGGATGCCTGTAACAGAGCCCACAGTGGTAGGGAGGTGTTGATTCCACACGGAGAGCACCCCTCTTCCCAGGAAAGGAGTACAGAGGTCCAGCTGAGCCTCCCCCAAATCTGAGGACACAGTCCCTGGCAGGCACAGGGCCCATGAGGATGGGCTGCCCACCAGGGACCCCCAAAGACATCTGATTTAGGCTGGCTTCACACTCGGTGCAGGAGTTCAGAAAAGGCACCCTCCTAAGTCTGTGGGGCAGGGAGAGGAGGGCAGTGTCTGAGAAAGAAGGAAGGAAGCATGCCCAGTTCCAAAACACTGAGGTCATAGGGACCCTTAGAATGTTCTAGAACAGTGAAGGTGAACCTTTTAGAAACCAAGCACAACCCACAACCCACTTATTTATTGTAAAGTGCCAGCACTACAATTAAACCTGAATACCCAAGTTTTCATTTAGAAAAAACAGCTCTGCATTAACATCTTTTGTCTTAAAAGAAAAACACAATAACACACATTCCATAGGTTCACCACCACTGCTCTAGAACCTGCGCCCATTAAGAGCCCCCAGAACCTCAGGCTGTGAAACAGGAAGCTCAGGATTCTGAGGGGCTCTGAAATGTTGGAACTTTTTCCAGTAAGACACTTTATTTCTTGTGTGAAGTTCCAGAACTTTGGTCACAATTTTGTGAGGATCCAAGACTTTGGAAGATCATGATTTTCACTTTCCTAAGATGATGGCTGCTACAGGTACATGCATGCACACACTACGCACCCACCACACATGCACACCTACCCCGGTGCTTGACCTCCATGGCTTACTGGGGCAGACCCCAGGCAGAGGCCAGCTCAGTCATGGCCCATGACCTATCCCTGCTCCTTTTCTGCCCTACTTAAAGACCCTCCCAAGTGCCAAGCTTCTCCCCAACCCAGAAACTTACATCAAAGGTGTGGGCAGAGGAGGAAGCCAGCTTGCCACTGAGCCTGGCAGAGAGAAGAGAGCATGAGGGGCCTGGCCCCCACCGCACCCCCTGCTGAGAGCTGTCCTGCCTGCCCCAGCCACGGGTCTACAGGACGGGGACGCAGGGATGCTGGCTCAGCTCTTCCTCCACCCAACTGGACTTGAGACTCAGTTTTCCCACCTGTTAAGTAGACCCAGAGGGCTCTAACCTACTTCTGAGAATCATGACCACCTTTGGCTCTGTGACCTTGGAACCTTGTTCTGAGCCCAGCTGTTTGACCCTTTGTTCCTTGACTGAGAACTTGACACAGGATGACCTGCATACAGCAGGCACTCACTAAAGGCAGTAGCCTAGCAACAGATCACAGCTGACTCAAAGGCAGGTTTGGGACCGGAGTCTGGATCCACATCCTTAGACCCTCATGAACCAGGGCATGAGCTGACACCAGGGGGCAGCAGTGAGCCCAGGCCGGACTTGCCTTGGTCAAGGTTGTCCGGAGGCAGTGGACCCAAACCATGCAGGGGAGTAATAGCTCAAGGGGACACTGAAAGTAGGTCAAGTGAGCACTGGGTGTCTATGCCCCACTATGGCAAGGGACTTGGGCCTGAAGAAGGGCCTAGATCACAGACTTGCTCCCCACGTGAGCCTGGGCGGCACTGCTCTTGCAAACTATAAAGTCCTGTGGGTGCATAAGGAAGGGGTGCCATTGGCAGCATTGTCTTGGCTATTGTGATTATCATGTGGCCTGGTTACCATAGGGCTGGGGACACTGGAGAAATCACAGGTCTACCTGAGGAGCAAAACATGTGGCAACACTCCAGGAGAGCCACGCGTGGGGTCAGCCCTGGGACTGGCAGGCCTGTCGCGGAACAGGCTGTGAGCAGGACCAGGTGGTGGGGGAAGCCCCAGCTGCAGTGACCCACACTGTCCCTCCCTGGCAGGGCCTGATGACCAAGAAGGCGCTGGTGAAGCCCCTGGCTTCACGATGCTCTGTCAGCAGCAGGCAGCACCTGTTTCAGGTGATCCCTAATTCTGTTCCTGGAGACAGGAGCAAGGTCCTGTTCCCAGGAGCCCACATTACCGTTCCAGGGACAGGGAGAGGTGCAGCTTGGTGGCCGAGGGAGCCAGCTGGGCATTGAGAGTCAGCACCTGTGTGGGAAGTGCAAGCAGATGTCACCCAGAGTTCTGCAGCCATGGGGACAGTGCCTGAGCCAGCCTGGGTCTCCGAGCTCCCTGCCCTCCACCAGCTCTCCCAGGGGACTCCTGCGTGTCACAGTCATGCTGGGCTCTGGAGCTTCAGGAGCACGGAGCCCCTCCACCAACCATGAGGGCGGAACACCGAGACCAAGTGCAGGGAGCACAGGATCAGGGCTCCCCGGGGGTGGCCCACAGGGATGGGGCTGTGGGACTCAGCAGGCCGAGGAAGTTGGCTCAGGGCGCAAGGGCTGGGAGGCCGGGGAGGAGGCAGGGGCCAGCCAGAGAGGGAGAGAAGGGACTCTTTCGGGTCAGATGTGAACTGGGCACAGCTAGTAGAGGTGGGCAGTGGGGAGCAGGCTAGAGACAGGGCCCCGTCCCTGTGGGCAGCTGGAGGGTTGCTCACAGCAGCTGTGCAGAGGGCTAACTGAGGGGAGGTAACTCCTGAGCCCACAGGAAGCAGAGCAACAGTCCCAGCCCCATCAAAGGGGCACCAAACAGTAGGCAGGAGCTGAGGTGGATGCTCAGGGCTCAGTTTGGCAGGGGGGCGGTCTCTGGGCTGGACTGCACAAGACCCACCCTGAAATCAGGGCCAGGTACCCCCAGGCCCCACCCAGGACCCAGCCCTGGCCACTGACCTCATTCAGCTGGAAAAGGGCTGCAGGGGTCCCCTGAGGGACAGAAGACAGTACTTGGATGGTGGCTGGGATGGAGACCGTGGCCTTCTTGTTCTGCAGCGTGACAGTGGGTACTTCCTTCACCCTCAGTGAAAGTAGGAGGTGCTGGCCTGGGGGCAACTTCCCCAGGGCCTGGGGAAAGACAGGAGCAGAGCAGGGCATTCAAGGGCTTCTTCACTGCCCCAGCATTAGAGTCAGTCAGTTAAGTCAGTCAACAAACACGTTCTTGAGCATCTAGTGGGTCCCAGGCACTTAGGTCACGGTCTGACCCAGACAGGCCTGGTTTCCGCCCTACGAGGCTGACAGTCAGCCACTAACAGGTAAGGTCACCAAATCAGACTGCCTGTCTCACATAGAAGCAGCACCTCCCCAGGGGCGCAGGCCCTGTGTGGTGCCCCCCACCCTTCCTCTGCCTCCACCAGGGCTGCCCTCGCGCTCTCCTCCCCACTAACCTGCCAGCCGCGCTCTGCCCCACCGCAGGGCCTCTGCACCTGCCGGGCCCTCAGTCTGCAGATGCCTTCCCCGGGTGACTGCTGCTTCCCCCTTCACTCTCAGCGTCTGCTCAGATGGCACCTCAGTGAGGCCTCGCCCTGCGCCCACTCCACTCCACTGCTCCATCCCCTCCGCCTCTGGCGCTGATGTGCTCATAGTCTGCTTATTCACTTGTGTGGCGACTGTCGCCTCCTCCAGAACAGCAGCCCCTGAGCTCAGGGGTTTGCATCCACTTTTCATGTTTGCCCCTTCTGTAATCTCAGGGCCAGGTACTTCTGAGCCAGCACAAGGCCTGGTGTGTAGCAAGTGCCCACTGGGTGTTTGCTGACTGGCTAACCAACTCACATAATCAGAAAGTTCTGAGTCTCATGGGGCCACAGAATCTGAAGCCAAGACAGACTCATCCCGGGGCCACATGAGTAGTGAGTTAGCCCTGTGGGCTTTTCTCAGTTGGTTCTGAGACTGACGAAGGTATCCATCAGGCCCCAGGGACAAGCGCCACCTCCCTGCGCTGGAGGGAACCAGCCCAACTGGCTACATTTACAGCCAGTTCTGAGTCCCTCTCCACCTTACATCTCCTGCCATCAGGGAGTTCTTCTGAGTGTCTAACTCCAGTCTCTCTTTCCCTGGGACTCTGCTGCCTTTTAGCTAAGGAACTCTGAGATGTGGAAGCCCCAACCTTGCTCCTCAAGACCGCTTTGAATCAACCAACTTCAAGGACTCTCAGAGCTTGTCCTCTGCACCCCCAAACTCAGCTGCCACCTGCACCTGCTCAGTGAATACCCAAACTCTCTGGGCCTCTTCCCGACCTCTGTCAGAATCTGCTGTTACCTAAAGATTGTAGGTAATCATTTCCACTCTATTTCCACTTCAGTAGCAGTAGTAGTCATTTCCACTTCAGTATAAATTCAGATTCTCACAACTGGAGAGTGGCCGGCCCAGGGTCAGTTGGAAAACTGACCTGGAGTAGGAAAGTGGAGGCTGGGCCCTGGGATCTCACATTAATGGCCACTCGTCCCACCTCCTGACACTCCACCCTGTCCTCCCCTCCCCAAGACCATTGCCTGAGTCTGCTCTCAGACAGGGCTGACTAAGATCATGATGAACTAAGGCTGGGGGAGGGGCTCAGCAGCAAAGGTCTCAGGAGATTCTCTGTACTGGAGCAGATGGTCTCAGGCCAAGTGGCTGCTGGAGAGGTCACAAACCCATCCCCTCCTTTCTAAGCAACTCACTGTCAGGAAAAGACATGGTATTAATCTTTCACACTTTAAAGTAAATTTGCCCTCAACATCCATAGCAGTTGCCTGGAGAGCTGAATTGAGAAAGATGCTGGAGTCCATCCAGGCTCACAAGGAAAGAACTGCAGAGTGAAAGCCACTCACCTCCGGGACCAAAGCCGCCAGGCATGTGGTTGTCAGCTTAATGTTGCTGGGAACCTAAACCCAGGATCAAACGAGAGAGGGGTGGATGAACACAGAAACAAGACAGGAGCCCCTCGGCGCACAGAGCAGTGTTGTCCTCCCTTCCCACGCGCAGCCAGCCCCGGACACCCGGTGCTGCAAACCTTCAGGGCTGTTCTCTTCTCCCATGTCACCAGAGACTTGGCCCAGGGCCTTTGCACTGAGCTACATCTCCAGCCCTTTTTTATTTTTTTTATTTTCAGACAGGATCTTGCCAGGTTGCTAAGTTGCCCAGTATGAGCTGGAACTCTCAATCCTCCTGCCTCAGCCTCCCGAGTGCTGGGATCATGGGCATGTACCATCATAATTGGTTAACTCTTGAGAAAGTAGAGGAGATGTTAACCATTCACACTTGAGTGAAAAATGAGCTCAGACTCAAGAAGGACTCACGTGGTGCAAGGATGGGAAGTTGGCTTCATTTCTGGCCAGTTGTGCTCAGGGGAAATTTGGAAGCACTTCCTGGATGACTGAGTTAAGAAGGATTCAGAGGCCTCACACAGGTTTAACTAAGTACAGGACCACTAGGGATTAGGGGTGTTCTCCCCAAGGGCTGTGACAGGCAGTGGTGGTAGCTGCACCATGCATTTGCCCAGCCTGTCCTGTCACAGGGCAGAGGGCCCAGCAGGGCTGACCGGTGATGGTGTGACAGATTGGCACTGGCACTGCCAGGCATGTCGGGGCAGGAGACAGCACCCTCTCCCCATGCCACTCACCAGCTCAGGGGTGATGTCTATGTCCAGGGCACCGTTGGTCTGCAGGACCCCAAACACGGTGTTGAAGAGGTACAGTGGCACAGTCACCTGGGATGTGTGGTCCTGCTTGGGGGGCACCTTGACCGGGACACGGGGCTTGGGGAAATCAATGAGGTCCCCGGCCGCACTCTTCACGATGGACTGCGGGGGCAGAGGCAAGCACAGGGCATCTCTGCCTGCTCACTCACCGGTGAGATCCCCACCTCCCACCTTCGCCTTCCTGGACACCCATGCGGCCCCGCTGCGGAAGGGAGGCCTCCTCGGTGGGCACTCACGTTGATGTCCAGTTCTATGTACTGGTTGGAGATAAGGGGCAGAGTGGCCAGAGTGAACTCCACGGACCCCAGAGCACCAAGGGGCACAAGGGCTGCATGGAAAGGAGGAGCACAAAGACTCCGTGAGCCACTTCCCAGGAGTAGCAGCCCCACCTGCGGGCCTAGCACTGGGCTCAGTCCTCCCTCAGTGCTGCCATCACCCTCATTTTGCAGGGAAAGAAACTAAGGTTCAGACAGAGAAAGCCCACCAGGCTGCACAGTTACAGAGAGGCGAAATAAGATTCCTGGTTTCCAGAGCTGGTGCCACCGGTCATGGCCACCCATGGTCTTTAACCCAGCGCCCCCAGTAGGGGCATCAGACCCCTAGGGCTTCAACCTTCCCCTGACTGTGCCTTGATGCTCTTTCCAAAGCCCTTTTGTGAACTAAGGGCACCATATCTCCAGGAGGCGCAGAGACGGGGCCCTCGGCTGGGGGCTGGGGACTGGGGAGCTTACTCAAGAAAATAATGTTTCCATCCTGTTCTGACCATGAGCATTCTGTAAATGCCAGTTCGCAGCAGCCCCCTGTGGAGGCCTCAGCCCAGAACCTCCCCAAGACCTCAGCACAGCCTCCCAGGCTCCAACAGGACCCACCCACCTCACTGGGGTACCAGGAGAAGGTGCCAAGCAGAGGGTAGGGCCCCAACTTACAAAGTGTGGCCCCTAGGAGCTCATTCATCACACCCAGCACACTGTCCACCACAGGGCACAGCTGTGTAGGGAGGAGACAGATGTTACAGGAAACCCAAGAGTGAGCCCTACATGGGACAGGGGACAGCTGCATTTCCTCTAACTGAGCTCCCGAGGTACTAGGGACCAGGGCAAAGTAGCACATGGAGATGTGGGGCGGGGGGACACAAGGTGCAGGACACAGATGGGCTGAGTGAGGCCCCAAGCCCACTTCCCTCTGTTACATGAACCTCAGCAGAAAACCCCAAAGGCTGCTGGAGAAACAGGAAGATGGGTTTCAGAGGCCAGATGAGGCATGGGAACAAGGCCCTCGCTGGGATGCAGGGCTGCTGAGGTTACCCGGGAAATAGCAGGCCCCTCCTGCCACCCCAGGTGGTCATTGGGAGGTCTAGAATCAAGACCCCACAGTGGGGTGCCCCCTCCCCTGAACCCTGAGAGCTGGGCCAGGATCCAAACTGTCACTTGCAAACCACCACCTGGTTCTCTCACCCTGTGCTGTGATGACCAGGAGCAAAAGTTTGGACTGAATGTTAAATCTGAGTCCCACAGCTTGTCAAAGTGAGACCGCGACCAGCCCCTCAGACTACACTGGGCCCAGAGAAGAAAGGCCACTGGCCATGGTCACAGCAGTTTGCAGGCAGAAAAGAAGGGCTGCTGCAACATTGCAGCCCCAAACCAGAACCTCTGGGGTCAGGCAAGCTACAGAAACGAGAAGAGGAGACCAGAGGGCTGGGGTGGGTAGGGTAGGGGACGAAGCTACAGGAAGGAGGTCCCAGGCACAGGGGTGGGGGGGTGGGTGACAGCTCAGAGAGCCAGAAACCAGATTAAGAGAAATCCGTCTCTAAATCTTGGCAATGAACTTTTTCTTATCTGAAAACCTCCTTCTGTGGCATGGAACCCAGCTTCCAATGGGTTGTCCCAGGGACCCCGGTTAGGGGCAGGGACACAGATGCAGCCGTGCCCCCTGGTTGACATCCACCTGAGATGGGGTGAGTGGAATGGAGGGGGGATCCCCTCTCCTGTGCAGCTATTTTCCCAAACTGATTTCAAGCCCAGGATAGGGCTGTCACCCCACCTTCCGGGAGACCCCTCTGCCCTATGCTGGCTGTGGAACCCCGCAGCTCTCGGTGAATCGCAGCTGCACCAGGCCCAAGTGCAGTCTGCTTCCCCTCATGAATCCGGATGGCCAAGGACAGCCCCAGACATGCCGCCTTGAGCAGCCGATCAGACAGCGTCTTCTCTACCAGGTAGATACAGATGAGATTTTCTAGACATCATTGCCAAGCACAGAGCTCCATTTAAAATCAAAAGAACCAGTTTTAATTGAAAGCTAATCTAGAGAAAAACATTAATAATAATACATGTGGCAAAAATAAAGCGGGGAGAAGAGACAGATTTGGAGCAGAGGCACTTCCTGGAGCGTGAGGCTCAGGCCAGAAATCAGAGACTGGAGAGGCTGTGCCAGCCAGAGGCCCAACAGCTGGCGCCACAAGATGGCCCTGGGGCTGGGAGGGGACAGACTGGCTAATCCCTGCAGGCACCAGCTTTACGCCAAACAGGAAGGGGCCGCCGTGGGGAGAGGCCAGTCAGGGGAGGGGCCAGCCGGGCCCTGGACCTCACTCACCAGGCCGGGCAGCACCTTGAACAGCGTCTGCTCCACGACAGCAAAGAGCGGGGCAGGCAGCAGCCTGGGCAGAGGGAAAGAGAGGCTGTGGCTGCCCGCAGCCAGTGCACAAGGGACGAAGAGGCAGGGTGGGCACTGGGGGCTCTGCATTCCTTCAGTCCCCTCTCTCAGTTGGGGTTTACTGGGGCTTAGGGGGTCTGGTTGAATC
>RJWM01014691.1:0-30000 GCA_004363535.1 Dasyprocta punctata | reverse complement strand
CTCAGTGCAGCCTCCCACATGCGCTGAGACACCCAGGGCCTTCCCAGGGCTTTCCCTCCTTGGATCCCACTTATAGAAGGGAAAACTGAGGTCAAAAGATTGGAGAGGCCTTCATCAAGGGCCCAGAGCTAATCAGTGGCAGGGCCAGAATTCCAGGCTGAGCCTGCCTGATTTCAAAGTCTCAGGGTGGCCCTGGTGAGCCTGTCGGGGGTCTGGAGCGAAGGCTGCATCCTGGCAGCTCCACAGCGGCACGATGAGAGCTGTGGTTCTGGACTGGGTCCTGCTGGTTCACGGGGCCATTTCAGAAGGAGTAGCTGGCTGGGGACACCAAACACTTAGGCTTAACATACCCCGCCTCTCTCCTCTTCCCCACCTCCTTCCCAAATGCTGCCGATGGGGAGATGGGACGGACTACCCTCATTGAATAGTTTTTCTTTAGAGTCCTCCCCCTACCGACGCATGTACCCGTCTCCTGATGTCACCCCTGCTGAAACTCTTGGGTTAAAACCCAGGCTCCTTGTCGTTACCCACATAGTCCCCATCTGCCTCTTTGAGCACCTTGGCCTTAAGCGTGCTAAGCCCTTTCTGACCTCAGGGTCTTTACACATGTTGCTCCTGAAGAGAAAGCTCTTCATCTCAGTCACTGAGGACTGATCCTTATCTTTCCTGACTCCCCTTTTCCTTGTCTAGAGAAGTCCGCCAACCCCTGAACAGCTCCCAGAACATGTATTTTAAGGTGCTCGTCACAATGCATTAATGCAGCATGTGAAGTGTCCTTGTTGGCCATCTCTGGAAGCTCCCTGTGGGCCTGGGACTGGGTGGGGGGGCCCTTCTACCTTGATTGTGTGTTGAAGAGCAAAGCTGGAACCCTGCAGCCCTGGGCCCTGGTACTGGGTCTGCCAACCCTGCAGCACTTTCTCCACTTGATGCAAAGGTATCGTATGCCACTGCATATCCCAGCAGCAACCTTGCTATGTCCATCTGGTCTCCCTAAGTCTCACATCTGTCACTTCTGGAATTTCTCATGGAAAGTGGGAAGCCAGTCGGGTCCCATGACTTTAGAGAAAAATGGGGAACCCTAGAACCAGTGCCCCCCATCCTTGACCACCTTCCAGGTATCCCTGGTCCCTCCTAGGGTGAACTCTCCCTGTGCCCATGATTCAGATGGCATGGTAGGAAGTCAAATGGCCAAAGGCTGGAGTCAGGACAGGCCAGGGGCTGCCTCGGGCAGCCTTACCCCGCTGCTCCTGCCGCTCCACAGGGGTGGGTGGGGGCTCAGCCTCCTGTCGGTTCCTCTACCCACCTGAGGCCAGCACAGGCCCTTATATGCACACAGCAGCTCTGGGGACACAAAGGGGGTACAGCCGCCAGGAACCCGTCAATATGTCATGTCAGAAGCAAATTGTGGTTTTCCCCGAGGGTTGAACTAAGCCTTCCTTCTGGGGGAGAGGGAGGAGGCTGGGGTAGGTTCTCAGGGGTGGGGGCCAAGGCGTAGGGGCTACAAACACTGCCACCTCCCCCAGAGCTCAGTGGGGTGGGACCCTGCCACCCCTGATCTGACTCCGTTGGGTTCCCTCCAGTTCCACAAAGCCACCCCAACAGCACAGAATCTACACTGCCTTCCCCCACCTCCTCACAGAGGCCTGGGGAAGGAAGGGAGCAGCTTGAGGCTGCGGGGCCTCTGACCCACTGCCATAGGGGCCTGGCAAGGAGCTGGCCACAGGCCCAGAGAAAGGGACACTGGGCTGTCACGGAGGAAGCCACAAATCTACTTCCGCCTCCCCATGGCCCAGTGTGCCCAGCACTCCAGAGCTTCGCCCCTTTCGGAGGCTGATTCAGACCATGGTGAAGAGGAATTCCTTCCTTCCTTCGTTATTTATGCTACAGCAGGCGTTTGTGTGGCACCGACTGTTTGCCAGATGCTGCGGACATCCCAGTAAGCAAGGGACAGAGCCCTGCCTGAGGAGCTGGCTGGTGCCAGTGCAATGTGTTTGAAGTTTTCCAACAGTCACAGTTTTTTTAAAAAAAATTTTAATTTAATTTAATTTAATTTTTTAAAAAAGACAGTGAAATTAATCTTACTAATACAGCTTTACTTAACCAAACATCCAAAATATTATCATCTAACACATATTCGACATAAAGTTAACAGTGAGGTACTTTGCTTTGTTTTTCTCATATAACCTATACTAACTTTTCCAAATCCGCTTAATGCAAAACTTGAGCTTGCCACACTTCAGGCGGTCCCCGCGCGTGGCCATCATGGGGGCTGCAGGGCTCTGAGGGAACAGATCCCCGGAGGAGGCAGGAAGTGAGAAGCTGGAGGCCAAACTACAGCAGGGCAGGGCCAGCAGCCACGCTCAGAGCGGCAGCCTGGGAAGGCCGGGGAGGGCAAGCTGAGGCGGCTGTGGCAGGAACTGCAGAGAGGCCAGCAGGATTGCGGGCCACCATGGTGACGGTGTGGACTCGTAGGCTCTGGTTTTTATTTCCAATTCCTCGGCAGGTGCCTGTCCAGGAGACCTTTCCTCCCGAGCGGATAAAGAGCCGCCTCTGTGCCCTTGGTCCCTGGGATTTCCCCGCCCAGAGCGGTGTCACGCTGAGCAGGTCTGGGGGTCTATGCAGGGCACAAGCACCAGCCTAGGGACATGGGGAGGAGGGACAGTGACCTCAGTGACTGACCCTAACCTACCACCTATTGACCTTATGACCTAGAGCCTGCTTCTTAACTATAAAATAAACTTTTTAGTGAAATATAGACACACAGAGAAGAGTGAAGAACTCAGGTCTACCACTGCAAGAAGTTTATAGAGGCCTACAGAAGTCTCCGTGTGTCGCCTCCAAGTCACCCCTGTCCTGACACACTGGAGGAGTCCATGTGTGCCACAGAGCCAGCTGTGCACAACAGCACGTGTGTCCTCCTCCGCTGGTCCCGCACACGGTGTCCATGGCCCTCTTCTGCAGGACCCTGTGGAGTGCCAGCGTGCTCTCTGCCAGGGACACAATGTATGTGCACGCCCACCCTGTGCCTTCCCTGCCCAGAGACTGTGGCCTCTTAGATGTGACTACTAACCAACGCTGCTGTAAAAGTTCCTGCCAGGTCACTGGGGGGATCTATGTCTTTATTTTCCATTTCTCTTGGGTGAACAACTAAGAACAGAATCGGAGGGTCATAGTGTAGTGTGCACACGTAACTATAGTAGTGACCCCTACAGTGCTCCCAAATAGCCAGGCACAGTCCCACTCAGATCTGTGGGTCACAGCCATCAGTCCATGGCCTGGGGTCACCCCTGCTCCTAAGACAGTTGATTAAAGAAAGAGAAAAGAAGGCTGACACCTAGCATTTATTGAGCACTAACTGTGTGTGTGGCGCTGGATCTGTGTGATTGCAGCAGCACAGCCCAGTGCTGTTGGTACTGAAGTCATTTCCTGTTTCTGCTCTAGGAGCCCGGGCTCGAGAAGGGAAGCCGCTTACCAGGGTCATGCAGGGGCCACACCAGGCCCCCTGACTCTGTGCCCACATCCTGGCTGCTGCCTGGCTCAGCCTCTTGGAAGGGAGGGAAACGCTACCAAGTTCCCCAGTTCCTGCCAGACCCCACCCCCAGGGGACTCCAGCTGCACCCGCTCCCCACGAACCCCCACGGCCCGATGTAAAGCCAGGTCAGGGATTTGTGCGAGGGAAGACTCATTGAAATCTGTGTCCCTGGGCCCCCAGCTGTGGCGACCCTGACTCCACAGTCCAGGTGCAGGGACCAGAATAAGCATGTTTCCCAGCCTCCAGGGCAACATGACGTGCAGCCGTGGTGATGAGTGTGGTGAAGGCGATGGGAACAGAAGGCATAGAGCAGAGGAGGAGAACTAGCCCTGACATTTGCCCCTAGTAAATCTGGGCCAGAAATCTGGGTTCAGATCCCATCCCTGTCATGCACTATCAAGTATCAAGTGACCTACCTCCTGGAGTCACAGTTTCCCTATCTATAAAATGGGCTAACGTTAAAGGCGGCCACCCTCACCTGGTCCCACTGTGAGGACGAGTGTCCTGGGTACCAAGGGAGAGTTGCTAGGGAGATTTAGGTGATGGCGGCACCCCTGGGAGGACTTCCAGGGGTGCTGAGTGGAGACTGGGCTGGGGAGGTGGAAGGGCAGGGAGGGGCAAATGTGGCTTGTGGACTCAGGTGTGGGGAACATTGTTTGGGCAGCCTGGGAGGTCCCCAGAGGCTGACAACTGTGGGCCCAGAATTGACAACCTGACCCAGCTACCATCTTGCCCCCGTTTCCTTAAAGGATGACCATGTATCCACTGGTGAGTGTGGTGCAAGGGGCCGCAAGGGGACTGGCCCTGGGCAGATGGGACTCAAGTCCAGCTCCACCTGCATCAGGTGCTCTTGAACAGGTCACTTCATCTCTTCATTATCTAGGATCGAGGAGTCCTGCGAGGGAGCAGTGCCCAGTGTGACAAGGAGTGGGGTCACAGGAACAAGGGCTCCCTGGTCCTCACTTCCTGCCCAGGGAGAATCCTGAGTAACTGACCACTTGAAGACCACCGGAGTCAGCTTAGAGGTCAGTGCACCCAGTCCCTTTCTCATTGTATAGATGGGGAAACTGAGGTCCAGAGAGGGGCTGTGGCTTGTCTGAAGCCACACTGTGTCCAGGGTCTGGTGAGAACCCAGGCTTTCCAACTCTAACAGCCTTGATTTCCCCATCTGCTCAAGGCCTGGAGGAGGTGGCGGGATGACTGTAGGTGGCCGTGAGGCTGCCATTAGACACACAGGGCAGAAGTGGGGAGCAGAGGGGTGTCTCCAGGAGGCCCAGGGTTGGATGTCATCACCCACGGATTACCCAGGCGTCTGTACCTCTCAGACCTGCCTCAAGGCTGCCACTGTCCCCGAGCTGGAGAGACGACAGCTGATGGAATTAGGGCGGAGAGAGAGATAAGGGACTGCTCTGGCATCCGGGCCTCCTTGCTCTGTGGCATAGGCCAGTGCCAGCCTGGGATGGAGTCCAACTGCCAGGGCCTCCCAGGCTTGGGGAACACTGGCCCCCTGACCAGGCCCGTGGTCACACCACAGATACACGCTGTGCCCAGACACAGAGCCACCCACACTCACTCACACCCAGACCCCACATCCAATCCACCCACGGAGACACAGGCATTGAGACAGATGTGCAGACAGTGTGGACACACAGACATGCAGTCACCACTGCCCCCGCCACAGCTTCCAAACTGGAGCAGCTGCCGACCACAGGGACCCTGATGTGCCTTTTTTCTCAAAGTTATTGGATCTATCTTTCTTTCCTTATTTCTTTCTGTTCTAGCAAGTAGCGCAGATTTTTGGGATCTGCTTAAAATTATTTTTAACTTACTTATGTTAAATATACATTCACTTTAAAATGAATCAGTTTAAGAATATCAGAGCTGGGACATAGCTCAGTGATAGAGCACCGGTCTGGCGCGTGTTGGGTTCCATCCCCCAAAGCACACCCACCCTCCAAAACAAGCGAAGCCCAGACAGGAAGCGATGAGAACAGATGCAGCAAATGTCAGGCTGCTGATCCGCACGTGAATGTGGGACAGAGAAACAACCCCAGACTGTCCCCTGGTACATGCTCACCACGTACGTGCCCTGGACGGCTCACGGCCACACTGTGGCAGAGACCCCTGCTCCCACCGGTCTCAGCCCATGGTGGCCTTCACTGAGGCTTCCTGTGAGCCAGGCAGCATGCTAAACATTTGGAATGATTTCATTCCTTCATCTCCACCTGACCCTGCTGAAGTCAGTACCGACAACACCCCTTTGCACAGGTGAGGAGACTGAGGCTTGTGTCAATAAAGTGGCTCACCTGGGGTGCTCAGCAGCAGCAAGCTGGCAGAGCAGAGATCTGAACCCAGCAGGCTGGCTCCAGAGCCCGAGTTCCAATCCCAACTCTGCCCTCAATTTTCCAGGTGGCCTTCAGCCAGGTGTTCCACCTCTGTAAGCCTCGGTCCCCTTATTGGTGAAAGATGGGCAGTCCTTGACCCCTCAACTGCTGTGAGAATAGAGGGAGGTGGCACAGGAGGACTCTGTTGGGACATAGATTCCCTACGAGTGGAGCGTCCTCTAGTTACCTATTTGGGGGCAGATAGCTGAGGCAGGAAAACTTTTGCCACTTGCCAAACTGTGTGACCTTGGACAAGGCTATTGACCCCTGTGCTTCAGTGTCCTCGTCTGTACAGTGGAGGGGACAGGGGACTACATAGGTGAGCTGAAAGGGTACAGGGCATGGGCACGCTCCAGTCCACCCCAAGGCTGTCAATGGCCATCCTCCACACCCTGAGATGGGCTTAGACTCCAAACCCACCAACAGGGAGGAAAAGCCACACATCAGCTTGCAACAAAAGAGACTACAGCATGGATGTTTGTAAGGCCCTTTCTCCAGTTTATTGCCAGGCCCCAGCCCAATCCTGTCCCACTCGCTCCTCCTCACAGGAAGCAGGGGTCAGGGCCGAGCCCACGGGCTCTCATCAGGCAGTCCTGCTGCAGGGTGCAAGGACGGTGGTGTCCGGGCAGCCGGCAGGGAGTCCTGTGTGGTCAGGCCTGCTTCAAATCCAGCACCAGGGCATTCTGGCAGGAGAAAAAGAGCCAGGTAGAGGGGGATGGGGAGCAATGGCAAGGCCACCCAGGCACAGAGAGGGGATGGAGCTGGATCCGTGATCAGGAGAAAGAAACCAGCGCGGTATTTACACCAAGGTTAAAGCAGACTCCCTGGTGACCCTAGGGTGGTCCCTTCACTTCTCTGAGCCTCAAATTTCCCTCCTGTTAGGTGGAGGGACAAGAAGCCCTTCTGGAGCAGAGAGATGGGATGGAGGAAACATACATTTAATACTCCATGTTCAAACCGTGCAGTGAAAAGCCTACATTTATGAAACACTTCCTAGCTGCCCTAGGTGAATTATCTTAGTGAATCATAACCACAACTCTATGAAGTCAATGGCCATATTTTCATTCCCATTTTAAGCACAGACAAAGGGAGTCATAGACAATAGTCAAGCAATTGGCGAATGTGGCAGATAAGAGAGTAGCAGAGTTCAGTTTTCCTTCTGGGGAATACCTGGCCAAGGAAGGTCCCCAGATTTTGAAGGACAGGGTCCTGCTCATGGTGCTGACAAGATTATATTTATGGCCACTGGCCCTCCCCAGCCCCATTCCCTTTAACTGGACAGAAGTGGGTTCTTGTTCATCACCCATTGACTGAAAGTATGACTGACATATCCCCTCCCAGCCCCTCACCTCACCTCTGCTATGTCCAGCTCAGCCAGGTCATAGTTGATAGCCAGAAGATCTGGGAGTGGGAACCCCACCTGTAGTACATCTGAGAAATACAGAAAGCATCATCTTACGCTGACTTTTCTAAAGTTGATTAAGAAGCTTCCTGGAGCAGGGAGGGGGGATGGAAATAGTACAGTGATTAACTCATGATGTCCACCAACTGCATGAACAGAGATGTACCCATCTGCCATGTACTTACTCCCAGGTTAAAATCTCATTTCTGATATGAGGTCAACGAGTCCAATATGTGGGATGGGCCTTTGTCCCTGAACAGGTGATAGTAAGACTATACTGGCCTCAAAGATTCAGTGATGACCCTCCATCTGCTCCCTTTTGGCTTCCCCCTTCTGCAGTCAGTGATAGGAGCTTTGAGATCAAGCAAGGGACATCCCTTCTTGCTTAAAATGCTTCTTGAACCAGTAAAATGAAGCCTCACCATTTATCACTGGGGTGTAGGCTTCGTGGAGATAATCGGTGATGAAGTTGGTTAATTCCTTTTCCTAGGGGAGAGAAAGAAAGAAGGAAAACATCCACATGCCATCCTCCAATCCATTAAGTCTGATAAATCTAATCCAATCCAATCCAGTCCAATCCAATCCAATCCAATGAATCCATTCTGCCTCCCTCTGACTAGGCCTGGGGACCACAGCAATGGATTTTGGAGATGCCAGACAGATTGTCCAGCTAGCATCAAAACTGGGGCTCTGTGTGACTCTGCTTAGGCCCTGCTCAGGTGTTGTGAGGAGCCTCAGGTGATGCTGCAGGAGTGGGGAAATTCAGGGGACAGGAAGTGGTGCTGTAGACCTAACTCATACTCCAAGGGAAAACCCAGCAGTTTTAATCAGTTATTTGTCCACCACCTGTCTGCTCCTCAGTTTCCCTGGCTGTGAAAGTAAGATCCAGTGGCACCTATTCACAGGGTTTCTATGGGGGTTCGACATGTGCAGTAAAGCACAGGACACAGAACCTGCTGGGGGCAGCTTCAGAGTTGGGCCTGAGGCCATAGAGACAAAGGAAAATAACAGCTGGGCCAACCAATGCCAGCCCAGACAGCCACTATCCATGGCAGTGTTTCAAAAAGGAAACAGGGACTCAGAGAGGTTCAGGGACTTTCCCAAGGTCACAAAGCAAGTCAGGAGCCCCCAGACCTCCAGATGGACTTGCTCTGTTCTCCCTACCTGCGTGCCAAGGCCTGTCCCCTGGAATCCAGGAGGAACTGACAGAGTCTTGGTCTCAAACCAGACCAGGAAAAACACCTGGGTCACTTACACTGAAGTTGCCAACTGATGAGGACCCCCGGGACAGGCTCAATAATCTGTGGGGAGAGGAGTCAGGCAGGGGATGGTGAGAAACACTGGTCAGAGCCATCAGCCCTGATCCTGGAGAAAGGGAATCCCAAGCATTCCCAACCCCTCCCTGATGCAGGGGTGCTCCTCTATGACCTTCAGGTGTATGTGAGTCTCGGTTTGCATGTCACCTATGATGGGACACTGAGCAGTCCCCATCTCTCCCCATTCTCTTCCTTCCCATTCTCTTCCCACACCTCAAACCCCCAGGCTCTCCTGCATCAGAGGGAGAGCCTGGAGCAGGAAGCTAAGTGATGCCTGTGGTGCTCACACAAGGCTCCAGGGCTGCCAGCCTGGGGCAGCGAGTCCTACCTGTTCAGAGAGGTGGCCAGCTGTAGCCGGTTCTCATGCACTGAGTACTGGATCCTCAGATTAAAGTGCTGGTGTGAGAAGAAAGCAGAGAGAAAGCAGAGGTCCTCAGCAGGAACACCATTGCCCAGGCAAAGCAGGAACCCTCCTGTCCATCCTGTCCCCAGACCCCAAACCCAGCAGTCCCCACACTCGGAGCCTAAGCTTCTGACTGTTTGTGTCCAGAACCACAACAGTACCACCTGATGTACCTGTCACAGTGGAGGGTCCCTGCACACATTGTGGTCCTTTGCCATGACTTTTGCTTGAGGTGTTCTCCGTGCCCCAACTTCTTGACATCAGCACTTCCCCTGACCAGCTAGCTCCTTCTCAAACTTCAAGCCAGCTCAGCTATCACCACCTCTGTGAAGTCCCCTGTGATTCCTCAACCTGGATTTGTGATCACTCAGCCTCCCATATTCCCCTCAATGAACTTATTCTTGACCTCGCGGCTGCTAAGCAATGATGCAGAGAGGAAGGAGGGAGTGAGGAGGGAAGGGCTAAATCACAGCCATAGTGTGCTGATCTGTCCAGGTTCAAAGGATCGGACAGGTGACAGTGCCCAGGTCAGGCCACATAGTGAGATGAACTAAGAATGCCCCACCCAGTTCTTGGCTCTCACTGAAGCCCCCCGACCACCATCCTGGGTATCTCAAGGCTGGGGGTGAGTGGGGACAGACCCTACTCACCACCTCCAGGAGGAAGAGGGACACAGGGCGCTTGCCTCGCTGAGCAGCAAACATCTCCAGGGTGCCGTGGAGGTGCAGCAGGCTCTTTCCTGACTTCATGGTGACCTTGGGGGACTTATTTATTTTGATCTGGGTCACCAAGGGCTTCGGCTTGGGATAGATCTCAGCCACCTACAGAAACCAGGAGGCTTCACTCAGGGCCTTGGACAAGGGCTTCATTCAGAACCAAGAGTCCCTTAACCAAGCTGGCTTCTACTTGGACCCAGAAGTATGACATACAATGATGGGACCTGCCTCTCAGGAGACACGAGGAGCAAAACACACAATCTGACCATTTCTATATCAGACCTAGGAATTGACAGTGTATAAAGGCTGAGCTGTTTCTGTGCTAGATCCTAAGAATACTTTATGGAGAAGTTGGGGTGTGTCCACATGGGGCAAGGCACGTGTGGCAGTGAAAATCTTCCTCCCAAGCCCCTCCATCCCCTTTGCCTGGACAACAGGGGAGAGTGCAGTGGCCACGGGTCAGCACTCACTTCAGGCAGGAAGTCAGTCAAGGCTTCTGTGGTTTGTGGGGGCAGCGCACCAATCTGAAAAATCAAAGTCAAGATTGGGGAAGGAAGCCCCCCATGCCCATCCTAACAATCTCTCTGACTCAGTACTGTGCTCCCCCTGTCACTCCACTCTCTGTTCCAGCTGACCTGGAGAAGGGGTTTCTGGGTAGCCCAGGCCATAGCCTACACCTTCCAGTGCCTGCAGCTCTCAGTGTGAGGCTGAATGCTGAGAAACCGTGGATGCATGGAAAAGCAATAAGGCAGAGGGCAGAACTGATGGATGCAATGGACAAGAGGGGAGAGAGGATGGTTTCGGGGTGGATAGATAGGTTGACAGGGAATGGATAAGCAGACGAGTAAGTGAATGGGTGGAGGATGGATGGACTGGTGGAAGGAAAGGCACATGAATGGGTGACAGGTGGATGAATGGGTGGATGGGTGGGTGAAAGATCACAAAAGGATGGATCACAAAAAGATGGGTGAGCATATAGGGATGTGAGTGATAAGTGGCAGGTACATAGATTCACTTATTAGAAAGTATCAGGCCCTGTTCTAGGTGATATGTGGATGGCAGTAAGGAACATGTGGTTACCGTTTGGAAGGACAGAACTACGCTGTGATTCACGAAAGCTAGATGGATGAGTGAATGGGTGACAATTGGGTGGAAGGAGGGGGCTGGCTAAGGTATAAGAGATGCAGTCCAATGAATAAGTAGTCAGATGTCTGGACAGTGAGACATGGACACACGGACAGAAGGATGGTGAATGATGGGTGAAGGAAGTCATGAAGAAAACCCAAACCCAGAGTCCTTCCAGTTCTAGTGCAGCTCACAACCCCAGGACAATTGTCAGATGGATGAAGTAGGCAGGGACTGTCATAGAAGGCAGAGGCAGACAGGGCAGGCCCTGGACAGCTCACCATCTTATCCTGGATTTTCACATCCAAGGACTTCTGCAGCAGGCCCAGCTCTGCAGTGAGGAAGGCAGCTGACAAGAGAAGCTGGGATGAGCCTTCAGCAGAGTCCTCAGGGAACTCGAGGGCCTCCTCAGTGTTGGTCAGCGGGATGGTTTGCCCCGTTTGCTGCTGCACCAGGGGCTGTGAGAAGCCAGGGGGAAGACGGTCAGCTATGAGGGATAGAGGCCAGGCGTGCCTCAAGCCTCTAGACTAATGGGGCTCAAACCAGTCCCCAAGTCAGCAGGTCACTAAATAGAGCCACAGTGGGCCTCTGTGACCCTCTGAGAATACAGGTGGGTAAACTGAGGCCCAAGAGAATAATAAGGACATCAGTCACTAGACCACTGGCGCTCTGACTTTGACAGTTTGAAGCCTTCATTTATCCAGGCATGCCTTCTACTTTATTCTCAGGAGCCAGAGGAGGTGGGTGGCCAAAACAGGACCACTGTTCTAACCCTGCTGGAAGGAGAAGTACAAAGAGATGACTTCTTAGGAGCTTTCTTCCCACTCCTGGAAGATACATCTCACCTCACCTCCTAGGGCTCTGGAGACCTGGATGAGGACCCAACTCTGCCCCCAACTCACTGTGGCCGCTAGCCAAGCCCTGCCTCCCCTGAGTTCCAGGGACCCCACATGGCTATACTGACAGGGTACAAGTGGACAAGTCCCCCTCACTGGGAAAAGTAATAGCTATGGGAGATATATGAGGGTAAAGTTGGTACCCCCAATATCAGCTGGTGGACTCAAGATTCATGCTTAAAGCAGAAATCAAAAGACATCAGGGGACACTGTTATGCAAGGCCCACCCCAACACCCCATCCAGCCACCTGCCCTAGGAAGCAGCTCCTCCCAGCCTTGAGCCCAAGCTCCATCCCCTGGGCCCTGGAACTTACACTAAAGTCCACCTGGACATGGTTGGCTGTTGTGGTCGGCATGGACGCCAGAGCATATTTGATGGTGCCCACATGCCCCACAGGCATGGGGTCTGTGAAGAAGAGATTCTGCTCAGAGGTGCCAACCCCAGGGCAGCCCAGAGAGGCCTCCACCAAGCAGCAGCTCCCTGATCCTGTGCCTCTCTGTGACCCAAGGCTTCAACTACAAGATGGAGGCTACGGGACCTGTCCCGGAAACCACATCCTCTGCAGGGTCAGAGCTGCACGCTCTCCGAGGTGTCACAGCATAGACTGGAACAGAGTGGCGGGCAGGAGAATGGACTGTCTTAGAGATGAGAAGTGGCTTTCCAGGACACATTGCCAGGGACATGAACCGGGTTTTTCTGTCCCAGCCACCGGGATGTACTTATTCCCACACTGGGGCCTGTGGACCCCAAAATGATGGAAGCAACAGGTCCCGATGGTAAAAGCAACTCAAATATTGATCATTGATCTGACTCTGCAGGACATGAGGCTTGGGGATGATGCAGAATGGCTGCAGTGCTTGGGGTCCTGGAGGTGAAGGGAGTACTGGGGGGAGAGATGAAAAGGGACGACCCGGAAACCTTCAAGGCCTCAGGCTTTCCGTCTGGGCAGTGGGGGGATGGACCATGGCCTCAGCCCTCCTCCAGCCCCAAGGCTGGGCTGGGAGCTGCCACTTGAGTGGGCAGTGGGAGGTGGAAGTACAGCCACCCTGCTGTCCCCACACAGGGGATAGGGATGGCTGGGGCTATACTCACGATTCAGGCTGGCCCATCTCTCATTCACATACACCAAGACTGCATCGATGGCTGGGCACATCTGGAAGCCAAGGAGTCACCAGACTGAGAGGCCTCACTCCTCACAGCTCAGTGGTGCTACATGGGAAATAATCTCAAAAGCCTGATGAGACAGGCACTAGTGGGGAAACTGAGGCCCAAATCACACAGAAAATCTACAGCAGAGTCTGACCTAGGACCCACATCTCCTGACAACAGGCTAAAACATCAGTGAGGCCTCACCCCCCAGAGGCTGGCCATCCAGGCAGGGCTGGCAAGCAGAACAAGCAGGCTGCTGTCTCCCCCAAGCCATGCTCCTGGCAGACAGTGCAGATGATCACCCCACTTCCTGGCAATGCTTCAGAGGCCTTCTCAGCCACCATGCACCAATCAAAGCCAGTGGCCCAAAGAAACTGTTTGCCACCCTGATGTCCGCAGTCCTGGCCAGGAAGACCGAGGCCGCACTGGACCACTCACCAGGCCGGGGAGGACTTTGTGCAGGGTGCTGTCCAGGAACTTGTTGATCACCTTGGGCAGCATGCTGGGCACAGGCAACGGGATGAACAGGCAGAGGACATGAAGGACTGCGGTTAAGGAAGTTCCATATCTTGAGGTAGGGGAGCTGGTTGGGGGTGGTAGCGTGGACCAACCCTCCTCCCAGCCACAGGGCCCTCACTTGCTTGGCAGGTTGGTCTTCACGCTGACCAGGATGATCTCACAGCCCTCACTCTTGAACACGGGGAGTCCTGTCTCCTCATCCTGCAGAAACCGATTGGTGGCTGTGATGTTCAGGACCACGATGATCTCCATGTTCCCTCCCGTGAAGCTGGAGGTCGAGGCAGGCGGGCATCATGGGCATCTCTGCCACTCTCCCCACCCCCTCTTTGCCCATAATCTCAGCCTCTCTGAGAGGGAAGGAGAGGGGACCACCCTCAGACAAAAAAGGGAGGAGACCTGCCCAGAGTCACACACCCAGACATTTCCCCTCTCCTATTGATTGGGTGAACCCCAGCATATCCTTCAAACTGTTCAGCTGTCATCTCCACCCCCAAAGCCTTTTCCAAAGCCCTCTCTCTCCCCTGCTCAATGCTTCCCCTCTTCTAGACCAATTGTTCAATCTGTGGTTGTGCTTAGTTCAGTTCCCATCAATGGGAACCAAGTCTGCCTCGTCTCAGATCACAGCAGCAGACGGCACACAGTAGGTCCACAGTAACTCTGCCCATAAGGGTGAGCTATTCCCCTTCCCCACCCCTCTTCTGCCGTACTCACCTCTTGCCCGTGATGGTCATGCCCGTGGCCACACACTGGAAGATGCCTACTCCAGGTACAAAGTTCAGTGTGATGACAGGCGTGATGACATCTTTGACCTTCATACTGGGAAGGCACAGGTACCCAGTGAAGAGAACTGAGCGGACAGAGTCCAGGCCCTCAGTCCCTCCTCCACCCGCTGTTGGAGGCCTTGAGTGACCCTTCCATGCCATGTTACAGGGATAAGCCTGTCTCCTGGGCCCACCATGAAATGTGACAAAAGACTGGACATGAACCAGTTTGAATACAGAAAGTGCTCATCACATGTGAGGCGAGACACATGGCTGACTGCGTGACCTTGGTCTGTTCCCATCCCCCTTGTAGCCCTCAGTTTCCCCATAAATAAATTGGGAGGTTTGCTTAGGTCAGGGCCCCTCAGCAGTAGCACCAGGGGCATTTGGGACAAATCAGTTCTTTGTCAGAGCAGACTGTCCCACCCTGTCCACAGGAGAATGTTTTGTACCAACTCTGACCTCAACTCCTGGATGTCAGGAGCACTCCCCCGTGAGAGTGACAACGAAAATTGTCCCCTTAGGGACACAATCACCCCAGTCGAGAACCACTAGTCGAGATCCAGGATACGGACTATGTGGTCTTTACTCCTCCACCTGCCTCCCCTGCAGACACTGCTAACTGGTCACATCCTGCTTCTCACTGAGTCCCGCAGCACCTTGGAGCTTCCCCGGTGCAGTCGCACATGGCACTCGCAGTGGAACCCGTTTCCTCCTGTCGTCAGATGGTAATCGGTGCCTTTCCAGCTCTACCACTGGTGATATTCTCCTTTACTTCCACACATACTCAGCAATCTCATGGTGTGTGTAAGGAGTTAGAGGCTGACTTTCCAATATCAACTCCTTCTCAAAATGACTCTGCTTACACACCACATGGGAGCAAGCACTGGCCCAAGTCACACAGTAAGACAACAACAGGCAGGGAAGAGGCTCCAGGCCCCATGCCACTGTCACCTGCCTCCTCAGATCTTGGGAACAGCATCCCCACCACACTCCCATCCTTTGCCCTCATGTCCCTTCTGCTTACTTGCTGAGGCCCTTGATAGGTTTAACCCCAGGACGTTTCTTGCCTGCCTCCGCTGCCGTCTTTTCCAGGATGTGACTCTCCTCCATGGCTCTCTGGACCTCTGGGGGGCACAGGGTCAGACAGACACTTAGCTAGGTTCCCCACTCTGCCCTGCTCGGCACTAATCTCTTGGGCATCCCAAGCCACTTATAGTCACTGTGCCCCACCTGGGCTTGGCAATGCCAGGGACCTAGAGATGAATCATGCCCAACCCCAGCCCTTCCCCAGTCTACTGAGAAAAGTCTCCAGCAGTGACATTAACAAGTGACAAAAGTCATAACTGAGATTCGTGCAGGCAGCTGTAGGAGCCACATGAAGAGTTCAGGGTCAGAAGGGAAGAGCTGGAGATGTCTGCCAGGAGGGTGATGTATTGGTCCTTGAAGGAGGAGCAGGAATTTTAATCAGGAAGAAAAGAGATAAAGGGTGACCTGCTGGGCAGTGGGCATAGCAAGAACAAGGGCGGGGGAGGGGGAAGAGCAGAAAGGAGGAGGGAAGAGTGAGAAATCCCTCGTGGCTGGAAGGTAGAGAGAACACAGAAACCAATTTGCAGGATGCCTACCGTGGAACCCTGAACCCCAATTACCATGTGACCCAGGTGATCCCAAACTGAGCAAGGGGTGGGCTCATCCGGGAACTGGTTAAAATGCAGGTTCTGGGCCTGGGGTCCAGTGATGCTGATTGCCCAGGACTAGAGGCCCCAACCTCAAATGACATCTAATGGAAACCCCCCATCCAGTGTTCATGGGCTAATTTCCAGATTGCTGAATGAACAATCATTAGTCTTTTATACCTGGATTTTATTCCATTTCTCTTGTGGTCACCAAAGTGGGAAAAAGACAGAAAATAAAGTTTTAAATTTTTAAATCTTCTTCCAGGGGATTTTAATTTCACATTTCATTTTATCCTGCCAGGGAAAGACTACTTATCCTATTTCTTGTTTACTTACACTTATGGATGGACAAACAGCAGCACAGACAAGGCAAGTGACTTGCCTGAGATCATACAGCAAGGTGATAACAGAACTGGGATTTCATTCAAATCTCCCACTCCCACAACTGAGATGTAGCCACAAATTCCTGCTGTCAGGGGCCAGGAGGGACTCGGAAACAGGTTTTCCAACTCTGATTCTAACTTGGAGGAGCCTTGGGCCTTAATTTCCCCTTCCATAGAATAGAATCATAGTGACACATTGCTTATGGGTTTGGTTTGAAGATTGTAAAATGCTCAAGGCCCTGCAACACAGGCAGTGACTCCCTCCCACAGCCCGGACCCACCCTTTGCAGACTCACCATGGTTCATGATGTCCATGCCCAGCCGCAGCAGTGCCCCAGGGTCGGCCCGCACGCCAATCAGCAGGCCGAAGAGCGCCAGACACAGGATCCGCAGCATGGCTCCACTTGTGCCCAGCAGCCTGAACTGGTTGCAGCCCACCAAGCCTTTGTCCTCCAGTGTGTCCCAGGCCCCAAAGAAGGTGGGGTCCTAGATAGTGTGAAGCCAGGAGCCTTTGGACTCCAGTCAGCCAGCCATCAAACATCACTATGGCTTCTCCCAAGGGACCAAGGACCACACACAGGGCCTCTGGAATCACCCTGTAATGTGCTTCCCTCTTCAGGCCTCAGTTTCCCCATGGACCTGATGCTCTCTGGCCAACTTGCACTGCATGTTGGTGGGAGATTCATTCACAGCATTGCCTAGGTTCAGTGCCAGGCCAAGCCGGTACACAGGGAAGTGCCACCCCGCTCAAACAGGGGCTCCCACTGCAACAACCACATACCGGGAGCACCACCACCCCTCCAGGGCAGCCACTTTCCACCCAGAGTCCCGACACTCAATCAGAGGCCCTGAAGGTGCCCTGAGACATGGTCTCACCAACAGGAAAACTGAGGCACAGACAAGGTTTTATAGCCAACAAATAACAAACTCATTAGAGATCTCCATGAGAGTCTCAAGATTCAAGATTCTCAAGAAACTCCTGCTTCCCCACCAGTGCCAGAAATCCCCCTCCAACTTACCAACACCTGAAATTCTCCTGCCTAGGACCACCTGTGTAGTTCAGGTTCACGCTTTGGCTGAAAGGAACCAAGGAGGGGCCCATGGTGATCTGGCCTGTGTCGGCCTGGAAGGTCAGGCTCCCAGACCCTCAAGAGTCAAGACAAGCTTCCCCCATGGGCCACCTGCCCTCCAGCCCATGCCTGGGCCTGCGTCCCTCATCCACATTACCATATGCTCACTGCATGGCAGGCGGGGGGCACTGCACCATGCCCCTCACCGTCCTGCCTCCCCCAGATCATAAAGTCTGAAGGCAAGGCAGAGAAGGGATGGGTGCATAAGGGACAGAGAGCTCAGGAAGGATTCCCCAAGGAAGACATTTAGGTTGGAGACTACAACGCAAAAAGCAGCCAAGTAAAAAGAGACGACAATGTCTATTCACTGAAGTAGCACAGCTTCTCATTCCGTTTTGTCCGTATCAATTGGACATCCATCTGGACTGGAAAGTAGTGGACCTTAGCATTTCCTGGACTCCTAGGAACACAGGCATTTGCCCATGAGCAGGAGCGCAGGGCCCTGTGCTCCAGGGTAAACCTCTCTAAACGTCATTCCAGGGGGCTGCAGCGGTCTATGCCAGGGCAACAGGTGGGAACGGGCTTGTTAGGGCTCCTCCAGCCCCAGCCCACCTCACAGATGGGAGGCGAAGCACTGCCCCATCTCCCCATCTCCAGCCAGAACCGACGCCAGGGGTTCCGGTGATTCAGGGCAGGCCTTTTGCTGTCTCAGAATAGAAATGACTTAGGGCGAAGTATGGTTCAAGTACTTCTGGGAGAAAGAGTTAATGCCAGAGGATTTTTCCTGAGTGTGTTTTGGCCTCAGCTGTCCTTCCCTTTAGAATGCCTGCCCTCTACCCACCTGTCACCTGCTCATCTCTCAGGTCCTATTTCAACCCTGGCCTCCGCCACCAGGAAGCCTCCCCCTAAACCCCATGCTGTCTACCTCTAACCTTGGCTGTTTTTTCCTCCCCCTCCTCTGCACACTGCATGCTCCTAGGAGCCCTAACCAGTTGCCCAGCTCAGCACTGAGCTCCTGCAAAGCAGATCTGGGTTCTCCTTCCTGATCTCCCCTTAACCTGTTGGACCTGCAACCTCCTTGACCTTCCCTGAGCCCTGTATGCCTGATGGTCGCACTGTCCAGAGCCTGCCTGTGAGGTGGGCGCACTGGGTGTATCAGGACATGGAAGCAAGCTCTGGCCCTGACACCCGTTTGCCATATGACCTCAGGCAAGTTCTCTCCCCTCTGTGGGCCTCAGTTTTCTCATCTGTAAAATGACACTCCTAGGTGAGACTCTGGGAAGTCACAGGCAGGGGGACTGTCCTTACCTTGCCAAGCCCACGGAGTTCTGAAGCTGACTGACACCTGCCTCCAACCCTGAAGTGAGGAAACCCTTATATTCAGGAGCCTGATTAGCAGCTTAGATAATTAAGGGTTTAATAAGGGGCAGATAATTATCTAGAGGCCCGAAGAACAAGAGCCTGGTTCTCACATGATACTTTAGTCTGTTCCAACATAAATAGCATGGAGGACAAGGGTGTCTGGAAAGCCCGGTGGCTGGGGAGGGGACGTGGTTGCCCAAGCAGGCATCCATGTTCTGTCCCCTGTCCCAGACCCAGCAGCTCCTCCGAGTCTGGGCGCACATTAGGCACACATTTGCTCCTATAGTAAACATCTATTGAGCACTCCTGGGTGCCAGGCCTGTGCAGGGTACTGGGGTGACCACAGGGGTATAAGGCATGTGGGGCTTTGTCCCCAGAGGACTCCCAGAGACCACAGGGTGAGATGGACACTACACAAGTCACCGTCACAAAACTGCATCATCCCTGAGGGAGCCCAGGAAGGTGGAAACCATTCAGCCAGCAGCTAGACAGAAGCAGGAAAGCTGTGTTACCATGGGAGTTGGGCGACCCTGGAGTGGGGAGGGAGCCAGTGCTGGAAGGATAGGCAGAGTCAGCTCCCAAGACAGGGAAAAGGATCTCCAAAGGGAAGGAAGTGACTGGACCCAGGAACCTGTCCCTGAGGCTCCTCTCCAGGGTCACGAGAAGCTGCTGGCTGGGCCGGGCAGGCTCAGAGTACCTTCTGGAGGAACTGTAAGGATGTGGAATTTGCCAGCTGGAGAGTGTTTCTCTCCAGATTCCCACCTGAGAGGCCAAGAAAACAGAGATGATACCAGGGTCACAAGATGAGCCAGCTTCAGAACTGGGGCTCGCTTGCGTCTCGGGGTACACAGCCCCTGCTCTGGTCCTCTGGAGCTCCCTTGGGAAACAGGCTCAGGGTACCTCAAGGGTCTTTGGTGAGCAGTTCAGGGGGTGCCTATCTGAGGCCACACGGAACAGATGAAGTCAACTGCAACAGAGTGAGAGCAGTCTCCAGGCAGCCTGGCCGTCTCCGCCAGAGCTGGAGCAGCTGTCCGCAGATAGCATCTTTTTATCCCTGCTGACCCGCCCCCCCACCCCCGGACAGGACGGGCCTCACTGCCTCCTACTGCCACAAATCCACCCATGCGCTTCAGACTCCAGTCCTCTGCCCTCCCCGCCCTCCCTCAGGCCTGAGGACTGGAGAGGGGGAAGGATGGGGACATAAGTGGGGGAAAGTGGGAGAAACACAGGGCTCTGAGCCTCTGTTCCAGTCACTGCCCTCACAAGCTGTGTGGTCCTGGCCAATGCTTCCACTCTTTGGGCCTCCCTTTTATCCCCTCACTCTGTGATGCAGGTGATAGCAATAACAGACCCCACATACCATACAATTGGGCCAGGCATGCAGGATTTGTCTGTTAGGCACAGCCTCTGTAATCCTCAGAACTAGTGAGGAGATGGACACTTCAAAGTTTTCCCCATTTCATAGATAGAGAAACAGAGGCTTGAGTCATTTGCCGAAGGTCACACAGCAAGTAAGTGGCACAGCAAGGGGTTGACTGTGGGTGCAAGGGACTCTGGAGCACAGCCAAGACCTGCAAGGTCACCCAGTGGTTCCTGCTTGCCTCTGTGGCCTTCCTCCCCCATGGGGACCACTAGGTCCTTTACACCACCCTCCTGAACACTGCTCTAATCTACCATCCTTCTAGGACTAGCGGAGATGTCCCTCCCCTCATCTTTCCCTCAAACACTGACCATAGGCCAGTGCCGAAGCTCAGTGTCATCTTGTCCCTTCCCCTCAGGTCCTTGGGGAACCAAGCAAAGGTGACTCCAAGCCTGGCAGCCCCCTCTTCCCCCAGCATGAGGCTTTCCACATGGCCTCAGCACAGACACGTGGAAACAGCTAGCCCACGATCCACTTATTATGCTCTTGCTGTGTGCTGGGCTCTGGAAAGGGTCGGAGAGGAGATCAGGCGGTAAGGAAGCCACAGACACCAATACTCAGTTCTCACAGGATGCAGTTGAAGGGCATCGGCATGGCCAGAGGGGCTTGGAGTCTGAGAGGCAGAACAGTGCCTGACCCCAATGCTGTGGCCGGAGGAGCCCATGTAAGAGCTGGTGCCAAGGGGAAAAGCTCTGGTGAGGAGAGGGGAAGGCAAAGGCCTCAGCAGGAGATGGGCAGGGCCATATTCAAGGTCAAGAGTGGCCACAAGGTGAACCACAGACGTTGGTCTTTGAAGCTCTGCTCCAGTGTCACTTCGCAATCAGTTGCCTCTGCACTGGGAATGTGCCCGTCCATCAGTGTGCATTTCGTGATGAGTGTGGCTTCTCCTTTAAAGGGAGTGTGACCCAAACCTTTCACAGGGGAAGGCACCGGAGGCATGACACAAGGGCATCACCCCTCCCACACTTCTTGAAGCTAAATGGGCTGGTGATGCGGGTGTGAGAACATGAAGCGATACCTTCCCAGCCATGGGCCAATTTTCTGCCACCCCACAGCCTTAGCCTGGGCAGAGACCCTCTGCTGTCTTCTGGGGACAGAAACCAGGAACACCTCCCATGCTCACACCCATCCTATCCGTCTACTCTGGAAACCACCCATCTGTGCCAGTGCCAGGCCTTCTGTAAGTGCCCTGTGTGAACTTCACCACAGCCACCTGCAGCCCACAGAGCCATCACCCTCACCCCTGGCCCCAGCACCATCACCCTCCCCTGTGCTGTCTGCAGGTGGCTCCAAGGGTCTCAACTACCCACACTGATTGCCCAGTAACTCCAAGCTGGCCAAGCAGCTGTCTCTTTTCTCCATGGATGTCTACAGGCTGCAGGACTGTCCTTACTTGGGCACCTGCCCTCAGTTCTAGAATGCCACACAAAGAAATTTCCTCCGTCTCAGTTCCGCTCTCACCAGAGTCACTAAGTCTTCAGGGTTCCAGCCCGGGTGATTTTCCTCTCCTGATTGGGCTCAGAATGCTACACTAACCTGTCCCTCTTGGCAGCCAGTGCCCATGGCCACCTATTTGAAGGAGTGGATAGTGCCCTTTAGGGATAGGGATGGCCCTGCGTAGGGAGGTCACAGGTTTCCTTCTGAGCAGGGAATGTGACTCAAGCATTTTTATTCTCTTCTTCAATGAACATGTAGTACTATGCCCATCATGGATGCAGACTGGTAGGCTGGGGGAAAAAATGGCTGAATACAAGACATGACCAAAAACTACCACGAATACATAAACTGTTAAAACATTATCATAATAAAAGGCACATTACCATTGATCTCCTTCAAACTATTCCCCTTGCCCCAAACACATTTATCCCATCGTTTTTGCAACTTTATGAAGCAGTTCTGGAGGTTTTTCTTCATGAGAGTCTTTAGTTGGGCTGTTGTGGCTGTATTGATGTCATGAATCAATTCAAAATGTTTACTTTTTATGGCTGTTTTGACTTTGGGGAAGAGCCAGAAGTTACATGGTGCCAGATCTGATGAATAAAGTGGATGAGGACGCTCTATAACTGTGATGATGAACTTTTAGAGACCAAGTGTCCAAACTGCAACCCAAAACCCACTTGTTTATCATGAAGTGTCAACACCGCAGTTAAACCTGAATGCTTGACTGCGGGGGTGATGCTGGAGTGACTTGGCTCGCTGGGGCGACTTGGCTTACATGCTGACAGAGAGGGCTTGGTGTGCCTACTGTGGCATCCGTGCCATAGGTTCGCCACCACTGCACTATGATGTTTTCCTGAGCTTCCATGAAAGGTTGGATGGCATTTGGCAGCAGCATTCACCTATTTTTTTCAGCCATACTTCATGAAGACACTCACAAAAAAGGAGTTCCAGAACAGCTTCAGAAAGAGGCAAGAACAATGGGCTAATTGTGTTCAAAGTGAAGGGAATTATTTTGAGGGGAATTAGTGGCAATATGTCTTTTAATGTCATAATTTTTAAAATTTAAACATTTACAGTATATTTTACCACACATGGAAAGTGAGTGCATGTATGAATGACTACAAAGATGGGTGGATGGATGGATGGATAACAGAATTAATAAAAAGTTGAATCAATAGGTGGATGGGTGATGACGAGTTGGGAGGACAGCTAGACAGATGAACAAATGGATGGAAGAATATATGATATATGGGGAGATGAATGGATGGAAGGCTGGATGGATGGATGGATGGATACAGGTTGGATGGGGGCATGATAAATTAATGGAAGACTGCTAGAAGGAAGGAAGGATGCAAGCATGGATGGAAGTATGGAAGAAAGAAAGGATGGATGGATGAATGGATGGAAAAGTAAATTGGTGGACTGGTAGATGAATGGATGGATAGATGGATGGATAGAATAAATGGATAAATGGATGGGTGGATGGCTGGGATGGATGGATGGATGGAATGAATGAATGAATATATGGATAGATAAATGATGATTGGAATGGATGAACGAATAGATGGATGAATGAGATGAGATGAGTGAATGGGTGTATGGATGGATGGAATGGATGGATTAATGAATGGGATAGATGGATGAGTGAATAGATTGTAAGTTAATGTGAGAATATGAATAAATGATGGATGTATGGATAGAAAGAAGGTAGAAAACATAGATGGAGAGGTGAGTGGGTATATCATTGAATGAATGAGTGACAGAATGGATGGATGAGTGGATGAGAAGGATGGATGGGTGGGTGGGGAGATAGATGCATTAGGTGGATAGATGGACAGAATGTATGAGACGAGTGGATAGATGATAGATGAAATGGATGCATGGATAGAATGGATCATGGACAAATGAATGAACAGTTGGATGAATGGAATGAATGGTTGCATGGATAGATAGATGAATAGTTGTGATGGATGGATGAATGGGATGAATGGCTAGGATGATGAATGGATGGATGGATGAGTGGATGAGTGAGGTGAATGGATGGACAGATTGATGAATGGAAGAGTGGGTAAGATGAGTTAGTGAATGAATAGATGGATGGGATGAATAGATTGATGGATAGATGGATAGATGAGATGAATAAAAGGAAGTATGAATGGGTGGATAAGTGGGATGGATGAGTGGACAGGTGGGATGAATGGATGGACAGATGGGCAGATAGATGTGATGAACTGATAGATAGTTGGATGGGCTGGATAAGGTGAGTGGATGGATGGAAGGAAATGATAAATTGGTGGACATATTGGATGAATAGCTGAATGGGATTAATTGATGAATGGGATTAATGAATGAAGATGGGCAGATAGATGGATGACAGAATTTGATGGAATGTTGTATTAATAGGACAATGAGTGGTTGAATGGAAGGACAAATGGATGACAGGATGGATAAATGGGTGGATGTGTACATGGTTGGACAAATACATGGAAGAATATGTCATAAAGGGCATGTAGCTTGAAGGAAGGAAGGAAAGAAAGAAGGAAAGAAGGACAGATGGTTCCATGAATAGATGGATTAGTAGGTGGGTAGATAAACAGTTTACTGGACTACTGGATGGTTGGATGGATACTATATATTGAACTCATACCGTTTTTTTAGGTTATTAACTTTCCTTTATGGGCTGGGGTGTGTCTTAGATATTTTGTCTTTCCTGTACAACAGACTACATAGTTTAGGACTGATCTTATATTAAGTCCTAATAAAAGTAATATTAGGGAATTAACTAAGCAGCCAAAGAAAGGAAATAAAATCACAATTTCCCAAGCAAGATCATGAGAGTAGATTTTTTTCAGTAATGAGGATTGACCTCAGAGCCCATCTCCAGTCCTTTTTATTTATTTTTATTTTTATTTTTACTTTTCGAGACAGGTTCTAATCATGTCACTAAGTAGCCCAAGTAGGACTTGAACTTTCAACCTTCCTGCCTCAACCTCCTAGAGTGGTGAGCCACTGTGCCTGGCTATGAGGCTGGATTTTATATTCAGCTCCTTCACTTTCTCGGCAACACTCCTATCTCCTCCTATCATCAGTGCTCTGGACTGAGCCCAGCTCCCTCAACTTGTCATAATAGAGACTTTAGGAATGGACCTGTGACACTTAAAGAAAAAGCAGCACGTTTTTCTTTACTGTGGTGGCAATTGAGGCACCTTCTTCTCCTGTAAGGAAACACAAAATGAAAATGGACCCACATATTTAGGCAGGAAGGAAACCTACCCCTGGCTGAGAGATTAGCTTTTCAGGGAAGAGGGTCACAGTCTCTGGCTTGCTTGTACTCACATCCCTTGCTGCTCCCTAAGCCAACCTGTTGTGAGTGGCCCACTGGGTCTCAGCGGTCAGGAGTTAGACATGTGCGGTGAGGCCAGTGACCAGAGGCCCAGGCAGCAGAAGAAAAACCATGCTCATCAGCAGAGAAAACCAAAGATGGAGATGTTGCCTGGATGAGCCAGCCACTCCTCGTCACCTGATGTGTGTGACTCAAGGACCAAGTCCAAGTGGGTTGCTGATGAAAGGAAAAGGAACAGGACATCTTATGTCTGGACCCTAGGAAGGTCACAGACTTGGGGACCAGCTGCCCTCCAGCCTGGGACTCGGTGCCTTCCTCTCCTCACTGGGCCTTAGTTTCTGCATTGACAGAATGGAACTCCAGGCCTCGCCTGCCTGACTCACAAGGGCCTTACGAGAGAGGACACGGCACCAGGCAGAGGGCGCTGCACCCAGAGAACAGCACAGTGCCCACAACCAGCAGCTCATTCCTGTTGCTCTCCAGGGTGATCTTGCAAAGATGAGCTCCCTGGGCACAAAGGTGGTAGAGGCAACGGGTGTGGATAACGAAGAGATGCACTCATCTTCCCACTCTCCCAGGGATAAAGTGGCCATAAGGAATGCACACAGAGAACTGGCATCAGGTACAAAAGAGTTTGCTGGATTTGGCTGGAACTTGCAGCTCAAGAGATGTTTAATGCTTTTCCCTCAGGAGGGGTGGAGGATGGAGCGGGGAGGGGAAGAGAGAGGGAGGAGAAGATCAGGAAGAAAAGATGAGGAGTGAGTGTAGGAGAGAGATCCATGTACTCGGTGAAGATTAGACAGCCCAGCCGGTTTGCTGGCCGTGATGCCTCAGTTTCCCCAGTGGCTTGAAGGCACAAGGCTCCCGAGCAGCAAGGCTGGCTCTCCCTCAGTCCTCCCAGTGGCCCTGAGTCAGCGCTGGTAGACAAGTCCACTGGATATCACGACATAGCCCTGAAGGATGAAAAGAACCATAAACCAGGTCAGAGGCCTCTGAGGACAGGAGAAGCCCAGCTGTCCCACGGCCTGTGTTCTCTCTAGGCTTCGGTTTCCTGCTTCGTCACTGTGGGGGGAGATTTAACAGTAGCCACCTTGAGAGGCTACAGAGAGGCTGCAGAGAGCCCTTGGAAAGTGCACTCAGTAGGGGCTCTGTGCGGGGCCAGCATCATCACTGTCATAGGACGAGGAGTCCAGAACCACAGGGCGTCTTCCCCAGGTGCAAGGGCCCTGCACAGCCCAGATGCCGTAGGTCCCCTACTTCCTACACTGCCCTGCAGAAACTTTCTGGAGGGCCACCAATTATCCATTCATTTGATCAATCTTCACTGAGCCTCAGCTACACCCTAAGCCCTATGACAGGTGCCAGGGACCCAGCAAAGAACAAGTTAGACCTAGACCCAGTCCCTTCTCCAAGAGAAAGCTCAGGGTCCAGGGCTTCATGGTACAATGGGGTGACCATTAGCCAAGTGTGGGAATGGAAATCAATTAAAATTCAAAAAGAAAAGGCAGCTGTCAGTTGCACTGGCCATGCTCCAGGTACTCAGTGGTCACACGTACCTGTGGCCAAAGCAAATTTCCATCACTGCAGAACACTCTGTCGGACAACCCTGGTCAAGGGACCTGTGACTTCTGACTCTGTTGCTGGATTTGTGAGTGCCAGCAAGTATCAACCACAAAGGGGAGTCTTAGGGCAAGTCTCACTAATTGTCCTGGGTCCCTAGGGTGTTAAGGGCTCCTTCTTATGGGAGATAGTCACCCGAGGCTTTGGGACCACAGTTCTTAAGGAATAAGGGCCTCCTCCCAGGGAAGACATGTGACATCTGTCCTACACAGGCTTTCTGAGAGAATTTCCTTTTATTCCCTAAATGAGACAGAAAGAAGCTGTAGGGTCTCATACTGGGCTGGGTTGTGGTTGAATTTCACCCTGGACCCCCAAGCTCAAATACAGGGACAATAATTTTAGAAGGTTCCAAAAACTCCTTTCACCCATGCAACCCACAAGAGATTGTCTACAAGGCCAGAAGGAGCCCCTCTGTGGTCTACCCCAGACACCAAAGGGATCAGGCCAGGGTACAGAATCATGGGACAACAGGAGGTCCAAGGGCCCTGGTGCAATACTGCACAGGGACCAGAGGAGGGAAAACCTTGCCCCCCTGGGTCTTTCAGTGTCCTGAATCTTCCATCCCATTGCAGTTAAGATTCATTGTGTGATCTTGGCAGGGGCAGGGTGCACACCCAGGCCTGGCTGACCCCGCCACCCCACTGTTTGCACTAGAGGTGACCCCTGATTTGCTGATCCCAGAGGATGCCCACTGCCCTTCCCAAGGCTCTCACCTCATACACAAAGACCTCAGGGTCGGTGTAGTAGAGGTTAACCACACTGGGGAGAGCGATTCCCAGGCCCAGGAGAGCTACAGGTGAGGACAGAGAAATCAAGTTCAGTGGAAAATGGCACCAAACCATCCCCTGAAGCCAGTGCTGTGCTGAGTCTTCGTGGGCATCATGGAATCCAGAAGGTAGGTGCCATTGTTATAGTGCCCATTATAAGGAAGGAAAAACTGAGGCTTAGAAAGGGAAAGGAACTTAGTGAAGATCACACAGCTGTGTGCCAAATGCCCACATGGCCAGCTGGACCCCTAGGCCACCTCTTAACTTCAGAATCTGGGAAATGGGCAGGGACAGAGGCAGCATGGAGAGGGTATGGGGTCAGGAGGGACCAGAAGGCCTGGCTTAGGGGAGCAACACTCACCATTGAGGTGATCCAGCAGTGGCTTCTTGAACAGGGTGCCCACAAGTATGCGTACCTGCTCCACCTGATCACAGACCCAGGGCAGCCAATGGGTGAAAGAGACAAACACTTAGGCACACACATACACAGACAGATGGACGTACAGGTAGCAGAGGCCCAGGGAGAGGGCTCAGGCAGTTCATTCCCATCTTGGGTGTAAGTGGAGCCCAGCTACACCACAACCTGGGTCAGCCTTGGAGGACAACGCATGCCCAGGGGGAGATTGAGAGGTGAGTCCTGATTGGCTGACACACCATGTGACCAAAGGCTGATGGACAATATGTGACCAACAGGTGGACTGGTTAGCGGAGCCCTTGACAGTAGATGACCAACAGACTGGCAAGGCAGAGGGAGGGCTGTGGCATATTGCACAACAGACCAACCTACAAATGGACATATGGTAGCTGGGACCTAACTCTGTGATGTGTCTGACTTGTCCCACTGACCAGTGGACTTGGGCTGAGGGATTGGGCTGCCGAGTCATCGGCCACCAGGCAGTGTGTGGGCAGGAAGGCTGTGACAGGTGGACAGCAGGAAGGAAAGGCTAGCGGACTGTGCCCAGCACTGAGAAGCCTGACTATGGAGCACCTGCACCACGCCCACATGCACCTGGCCAGCAGGGACGCTGGGGACCCAGCCCCACTCACATCAATGTAACCCACGTTGGAGGCAGCCACTGCGAGCCGGATGTCCCTGAAAGAGATGGAGTAGGGGCCTCAGGCTGCTATATGAAACTGCCAGCTGTGCCCTGTGACCAGGATGGGGTCTTCGCACAGAGGACAGACTGAGACTACCAGACCCTGGCTTACCCCAGCACAGACGTGGTACCCCGGAGCTTCACCTTGGACACCGAGAGCCGCAGGCTCAGGTTCACTGTCTGGGCACAGAGGGAGTGCAGGGTCAGAGGGCACCCACCTTCACTCCTGCAGGCATAGGTGTTTGGGGAACACCCGCCAGATTCCCAGCTCAATGCAGTGTGAAGAATGCAGACAAGGTCCCTGCCCTCCAAACCCACCACCAGCCAGCAGAGAAGGCAAGTGATAACCAAAGCAACCAGCAGAAGCCTTTCAGAGAGTGGGGGAGCCATGCAGGCTGAGCAGCATGGAGAGGGTGGATGAGGACACTCTCAACCAGTGGGAGTGGGTGGCCAGAAAGGCTTCCCAGAGGAAGGCGACAACATTTAAGTTGAGAACTGAACAATGAGAAATAGGAGCCAGCCGTGCTGAGGAAAAGAGCCCAAGGCAAAGGGCTCAGCATGGGCAAAGATCCTGAGGCGGGAATGTCCCGCCCAGGCCAAGACACAAGGAGATCAGTGTGGGAGACCAGCGTGTAGGAGAGGACATGCATCCTCCTCTGGGGGCTGACCCCATCTTAGCCAGCCCCGCCAAGCCCCCTTGCTTACCACCTCCAGGGAGAAGAGGGACTGGAAAGCTGAGTTAGAGGACGCAGCCAGGACTTCCACAAAGGGCTGCAGCCGCAGTGTGGCATTGTGGCCATGGAACGTAATCATAGGAGTGGCACCCAGCTGAACCTTGAGCACCAGGGGCATGGGGTTGGGAAACTGGTGGGCCACCTGGGGAGGCAGGGAGAGGGAGAGAGAAGGCTCTGCTGGGCCTGCTGCACAAGGACACACAGCCTACACATCCAGTGACTCCTCAGTGCTTCCAGACACCGCAGCACTGCACATGACTATGCACAGAGGTGGGTCCAGCCCAGGGCCCTGGAGCAGACAAGGGGGCCACCCATCCTCCAGGAGGAGCACCCTGAGCCAGGTCTTGAGGGCAGTAGGGACAGAAGGTTAAAGGACGTACAGATAGGGCTGGGCAGGGGCAGAGTGGAGAAGCAGCATGAGGTCTGTGCAGAGGGAGAGGCTGTCCCTAGGACCCGGTGAGCAGATCTGAACACAGATGTTAAACCCCACACAGGACAGATACAGCATACACAGCCCAGACCCGCCCCCCCCAGTCCTGTATCTCAACACCTGGAATGGCCAGCAGTGTCACCAACCTCAGGGATGAGCTGGCCCAGTGCAGAGGTGTTCAGTGGATTGTCATCGGATTTCTGAAATCAGCCCCCACCACGTCAGGTTTGCAGCCAGCCATTCCCCCACCAGGCCACCATTTGCCCCTCACCGCCAGCAATCCCACCCCACAGACCCTGCTTGACCCCATGACCCCGCACTCTAGCTGCCCCATCTGCCATGGTTTGGCATCTGCAGGGTGTCCTGGGGCTAGGCCACGGGGTGCTCCCGTCCCACACATCCTGGACAGCAGGCCCAGCCTCACCAAGTCCCCTGTGATATCCAGGTTGAGGGC